>NC_069401.1:4719945-4767445 GCF_026875155.1 Cherax quadricarinatus
AAGCTCCTGGCCCCGCCTCTTCACTGATCGCTACTAGGTCACTCTCTCTGAACCGTGAGTTTATATACCTTGCTTAAAGCTTGTATGGATCCTCCCTCCATTTCATCGTTTCCCCCAAACTACTCCATTATGACTACTTGTGGCTGAAAAAATACCCCTTTACATCCCTGGATTATCTGTGTCTTCAATTTCCCAAGTGCCCCCGTTATGTGCCCCCAAATTCGGGAACATCCTGTTTTGGGGTCCCCCTTTCAATTCCTCCATTTTTTTGATGTCTTATATGCCCCCCCAATCTCCCCTGTCCTCCGTTGTCAGGTTGATTTCCCTTTAAACCTCCCCTCAAGGACATACCTCTTAGTCGGGTAGTCTTTTTGCAAAAACCTTTTCACTTTCTCTAGTTTCTTCGTGCTTGGCTAGGTGTGGGTTCCAAAATGGGGCCCCCGTACTCCAATATGGGCCTAACGTACACGGTGTACAGGGTCCTGGACGATTCCTTATTAAGATGTCGGAATGCTGTTCTGAGGTTTGCTAGGCGCCCATATGCTGCAGCAGTTATTTGGTTGATGTGAGCTTCAGGAGATGTGCCTGGTGTTATACTCACCCCAAGATCTTTTTCCTTGAGTGAGGTTTGTAGTCTCTGGCCCCTAGACTGTACTCCGTCTGCGGTCTTCTTTGCCCTTCCCCAATCCTCATGACTTTGCACTTGGTGGGATTGAACTCCAGGAGCCAATTGCTGGACCAGGTCTGCAGCCTGTCCAGATCCCTTTGTAGTTCTGCCTGGACTTCGATCGAGTGAATTCTTCTCATCAACTTCACGTCATCTGCAAACAGGGACACCTCAGAGTCTATTCCTTCCGTCATGTCGTTCACAAATACCAGAAACAGCACTGGTCCTAGGACTGACCCCTGTGGGACCCCGCTGGTCACAGGTGCCCACTCTGACACCTCGCCACGTACCATGACTCGCTGCTGTCTTCCTGACAAGTATTCCCTGATCCATTGTAGTGCCTTCCCTGTTATCCCTGCTTGGTCCTCCAGTTTTTGCACCAATCTCTTGTGTGGAACTGTGTCAAACGCCTTCTTGCAGTCCAGGAATATGCAATCCACTCACCCCTCTCTCTCTTGTCTTACTGCTGTCACCATGTCATAGAACTCCAGTAGGTTTGTGACACAGGATTTCCCGTCCCTGAAACCATGCTGGCTGCTGTTGATGAGATCATTCCTTTCTAGGTGTTCCACCACTCTTCTCCTGATAATCTTCTCCATGATTTTGCATACTATACATGTCAGTGACACTGGTCTGTAGTTTAATGCTGCATGTCTGTCTCCTTTTTTAAAGATTGGGACTACATTTGCTGTCTTCCATGCCTCAGGCAATCTCCCTGTTTCGATAGATGCATTGTGTGTGTATGTGTGTGTGTGTGTGTGTGTGTGTGTGTGTGTGTGTGTGTGTGTATGTATGTGTGTGTGTGCGTTTGTGTGTATGTGTGTATTTGTGTGTGTGTGTGTGCGTATTTGTGTGTGTACTCACCTAGTTGTGGTTGCGGGGGTCGAGTCTCAGCTCCTGGCCGCGCCTCTACACTGGTCGCTACTTGGTCACTCTACCCGCTCCGTGAGCTTTATCATACCTCTCCTTAAAGCTATGTATGGGTCCTGCCTCCACTACATCACTTCCCAAACTATTCCACTTCCTGACAACTCTGTGACAGAAGAAATACTTCCTAACATCCTTGTGGTTCATCTAAGTCTTCAACTTCCAACTGTGACCCCTTGTTGTTGTGTCCCATCCCTGGAAAATCCTGTCTCTGTCCACCTTGTCTATTCCGCCCAGTATTTTGTATGTCGTTATCATATCTCCCCTATGTATGTGTGTGTGTGTGTGTGTACTCACCTAATTGTACTCACCTAATTGTGGTTGCAGAGGTCGAGACTCAGCTCCCGGTCCCGCCTCTTCACTGATCGCTACTGGATCCTCTGTGTGTGTGTGTGTGTGTGTGTGTGTGTGTGTGTGTGTGTGTGTGTGTGTGTGTGTGTGTGTGTGTGTGTGTAGTCATGCGGGGTGATTGCTATTCTCATATTTACCGCCTAACATTCCAACATTCCCGTCGTGCCTGTATGCACCTCACGGATTGGTCCAATTTTACATATACGTATTTTTCTCTACTCTTGCTGGTGATCGGTATTCCAGAAGGGTTGAGCTTAGTTGTTGTGGTTTAAGCTTGACTATGGATGACTGAAGCTTGATCATGGATGTCTCTAGCTTATCCATAGATGTAGCTTTCTAGATCACAGGTTACCCAAGCTTGATCACAGGCGTTGTAAGGCTGATCCGAGATGTGTGAACCTTAATCACTGATGGCCCCAGCTTGATCATAAATAATTCATATTTATTAGTGATTGACTAGTTTGCAAAGTCTTTCTAACCAGATTCTTATGATGATTATCTGTTCAACCAGGCTGTTACTGTTGGCGGCTCAATGGCCCACTTATCCGCCACTGCTTGGTTGATCTGCCACAACTACACTTGTTCTGCCACAACTACACTTGTTCTGCCACAACGACACTTGTTCTGCCACAACTACACTTGTTCTACCACAACTACACTTGTTCTGCCACAACTACACTTGTTCTGCCACAACTACACTTGTTCTGCCACAACTACACTTGTTCTACCACAACGACACTTGTTCTGCCACAACTACACTTGTTCTGCCACAACTACACTTGTTCTCCCACAACAACACTTGTTCTACCACAACTACACTTGTTCTGCCACAATTTACATTGTTCTGCCACAACAAACACTTTTTTCCCCCACAACACCTTGTTCTACCACAACGAACTTGTTCTGCCAAAAACTACACTTGTTCTGCCACAACTCACTTTTTCTGCCACAACTACACTTGTTTTTTCCACAACACATTTGTTCGGCCACAAAACACATTTGGGTTCTACCACAACCTAAAATTTGGGCCCTGCCACAAACGACACTTGTTCCCCAAACAACTACACTTTTTTCTGCCACAACTACACTTGTTCTGCACCAACTACACTTGTTCTGATACAACTACACTTTTTCTGCCCAATACCTTGTTCTCCCACAACTACACTTGTTCTTCCACAACGACATTTTGTTCTGCCAAAACTCCATTGTTCTGCCCTCAACTACACTTGTTCTGCCACAACGAACTTGCTAAAAAAATTTTCTGAATAGTTTTCGTGCAAACTGATGAGGGATTCGTCTAACTTTATTTTCCCTTGCCCCTGGGTGTATTTTAAAACCTTCCTCCCACATCTCTCCCTTTTCTGTCTCTGCCCCTGCTTTTGTCTCTGCCCCCTGTCTCTTTTCTCTGTCTCTGTCTGTCTGTCTCTCTGTCCCTGTCTGTCTTCTTTTCCCCCTCTCTTCCAAAGAATAAATTTCCAGGTCTTCAGGACTTTTCCCCAATAAAAAAAAATACTTTTTTGGGAAAGTGACCCAAAAAGCTCTGTTTTTTCCCCCCGGGTTTGGAACAGAGCCGCCGGGTTTTTTTCCCCAGTTTGAAGAGAGCCCTGTTATTTTCCCCATTCTAAAACAAAAGGCCCCCTGTTTTTTCCCCAGTTTTTAAAGCAGAGCCCCCTTTTTTTTCCCCAGTTTCTGAGCAGGGGCCCCCTTTTATTTCCCCATTTCTGAGAAAGAGCCCCTGTTTTTTTCCCCATTTTCTAAAAGGGTTTTTCCGGGCCTTTTAATTTCCCCAGTTCCCCCAACAGAGCCCCCCCCCTGTTTTTTCCCCATTTCCAAAACAGACCCGCCTTTTTTATTTCTCTATTTTCTAAACAGGGGCCCCCCTGTTTTTTCTCCATTTCTGAGCAGAGCCGCCTGTTTTTTTCCCCCAGTTTTGACCCAGACCCGCCGTTATTTCCCCATTTTCTGAGCAGAGCCCGCCTGTTTTTTTTCCCCATTTTCTGAGCGGACCCGCCTGTTTTTTCCCCCCGTTCTAGCAAGCCGGTTTTTTTCCCCCATTTTCTGAACAGAGCCGCCTGTTTTTTCCCCCAATTCTGAAAAAGGCCCCCCTTTTTATTTCCCCCCCGTTCTGAAAACCCCCCTGTTTTTTCCCCCAGTTCTAAACAGACCGCCTGTTATTTCCCCCCATTTCGAACTGAGCCCCGGTTTTTTCCCCAGTTCTCAACAGAGCCCCCTTTTTTTTTCCCCATTTCTGAACAAAAGGCCCCTGTTTTTTTCCCCAAAGGTTTAAAGCAGAGCCCCCCAGGTATTTTCCCCAGTTCTAAAACAGAGCCGCCTTTTTTTCCCCAGTTTGAACGGCCGCCTGTTTTTTCCCCCCGTTCGAGCAGGGGCCGCCTGTTATTTCCCCAGTTCTGAAAAAGGGGCCCCCTTTGTTTTTTTCCCCCAATTGAACAGAGCCGCCTGTTTTTTTCCCCCAAGTTCTGAACAGACCGCCTTTTTATTTCCCCATTTTCTGAACAGACCCGCCCTGTTATTTCGCCCAGTTTGGAACAGACCGCCTGTTTTTTTCCCCCAGTTCTAAACCAAAAGCCCCCCTGTTTTTTCCCCAAAGTTTAAAACAGACCCCCGCTGTTTTTTTCCCCTTTCTAAAACAGAGCCCCGGTTTTTTTTTCCCCAGTTCTGAACAGAGCCCCTGTTTTTTTCCCCCATTCTGAACAGACCCCCTGGTTTTTTTCCCCAGTTCTGAACAAGCCGCCGTTATTTCCCCATTTTTAAAAAGGCCCTGTTATTTCCCCAGTTCTGAACAGAGCCGCCTGTTTTTTCCCCCCTTCTCAACAGAGCCCCTGTTTTTTTCCCCCCAGTTTTTGAACAGGGCCGTCTGTTTTTTCCCCAGTTCTAAAGAGACCCCCTGTTTTTTCCCCCATTTTTAAAAACCGGCCGCCTGTTTTTTCCCCCAGTTCTGAAAAAGAGCCCCTGTTTTTTCCCCCATTTTCTGAACAAGCCCCCTTTGTTTTTTTCCCCATTTTCTGAACGGGCCCCGCCTGTTTTTTCCCCCCATTTTCGAACAGAGCCCTGTTTTTTTTCCCCATTCTGAAAAAAGGGCCCGCCTGTTTTTTTCCCCAGTTCTGAACAGAGCCGCCGGGTTTTTTCCCCCATTTTCTGAACAGAGCCGCCTGTTTTTTCCCCCCTTTCTGAACAGAGCCCCCTGTTTTTTCCCCCCAGTTTGGGGGCCGGGGCCCGGCCCCCCTGTTTTTTCCCCAAAAGGTTCAAACAGAGCCCCCTTTTTATTTCCCCCAGTTCTAAACAGAACCCCCCTGTTTTTTTCCCCATTTTCTGAACAGAGCCCCCCCTGTTTTTTCCCCCCTTTTCTCAACAGAGCCGCCTGTTATTTCCCCAGTTCTGCCCGAGCCGCCCGTTATTTCCCATTTTCTGAACAGAGCCCCCCTTTTTTTCCCCCCGTTCTGAACAGACCCGGGCCTTTTTTTTTCCCCCATTTTCTGAAAAAGGCCGCCTGTTTTTTTCCCCAGTTCTGAACAAAATCCCCCGTTATTTCCCCTTTTTCCCCAACAGACCCGCCTTTTATTTCCCCATTTCTCAACAGAGCCCCCGTTTTTTTCCCCAGTTTCAACAGAGCCGCCGGTTAAATTTCCCCAGTTCTGAACAGAGCCCCTGTTTTTTTTCCCCATTCTGAACAAAACCGGGGCCTTGTTATTTTCCCCCGTTCTGAACGGGCCCCCCCCCCCCCTGCCTTTTATTCTCCAGTTCTAAAACAAAAAGCCCCCTGTTTTTTTTTCCCATTTCTAAACCCGAGCCGCCTTTTTTTCCCCATTTCTGAACAGAGCCGCCTGTTTTTTTCCCCAGTTCTGAACAGAGCCGCCTGTTATTTCCCCATTTTCGGGAACAGAGCCGCCTGTTATTTCCCCATTTTTTAAAAACGGGAGGGCCGTTATTTTCCCAGTTCTGAACAGAGCCGCTTGTTTTTCCCCATTTTCAAACAGACCCGCCTTTTTTTTCTCCAGTTTTGGAACAGAGCCGCCGAAAATTTTCCCCAAATTTCTAAACAGACCCCGCCTGTTATTTCCCCAGTTCTAAAACAGAGGCCGCCTGTTATTTCCATTTGAACAGGGGCCCCCCCGTTTTTTCCCCCTTCCCTAAAACCAGAGCCGCCTGTTTTTCCCCCATTTTCTGAACAGGGGCCCGCCTTTATTTCTCCAGTTCTGAAAAAGAGCCGCGGTTTTTTTCCCCAGTTCTGAACAGAACCCCCTGTTATTTGTAAATTTAAAAAGGACGCAAGTGAAAAACTAATTTTAAATTTTAATTGTGGAAAACGTTTCGTTTCTCCGGACTTTATCAAGCCTTTTACAAACAATCCCATGGACACAGGGGGGTTAAAAAAAGGCTCAGAGTGGGGGTGAATACTAGTGAGGTTCCATTTGATGTAAACCTCGTGTAGAAAGGTAGTGTAGTAGTATTTGGTAATTAGTGAAAAAAAAAGAAAATAAAAATTTTGGGTAAGAAATTAAAATTCGTACATGATAAAAGGTTTAAAAAACTATTATTTGGGGAAACTTTAAAAATGGGTTTGGGAAACAAAAAAAAACGGGAAATGGGGCAGCTTTTTCATGTTTTCACTCTCGGCTTTTTTGTAGTTAACGGGAGGGGCCCTTTTTTGAGGGGCGGGGTTTACTGTTTTCGGGAATTTTTTGCAAAGCTTCGGAGTTTTTTAATCTGCCGTTTTTTTTGGGTTTAAAATTTTTATTGGGAAACAGCCTCAGTGCGGATTCAAGGCATTTGGGGTGAGGGGGAAATACGTTTTTTTTAAACACAAAGGGGCCCGTCTCTGAATTTCATAAAGGTTTTTTGGGGGGAAATTTCGGTTTTTTGTACACGGGCCCGTTGTTTAAAATTTTGTCGTTCCAAATGCTTATATGTGTTCATTGAGGGGGGTTTTCGGGTTTTTTGGGCTGCCTTCTGGGGCCCATCGCCCCGCTCATTTTAAAAACACTCAGGCGCCCTTCTAAAACCGCATCCGTAACCTCCCAAACCGAAAACAAGAAACAAAGGGCAGTTTGGATTTTGATTTCCCTTTCAAAAAAAGTACCAAAAAAAAAAAAGCCCGGGTTTTACAACGAAAAAAGTAAAACCAGGCCCTTTTTAATTTTCCCTTTACCCCCCGGGTTTTTTTTAAACTTGATTGGGCCTCTGTGTTTGAACTTCAACTGTTTTTCCTTCAATAAAAAAGCTCTAAAAACCAAACCAAGGGGCAGGGGGAATGGGGTCCCCAATAATGCCGTCCTGGGCCCCTTTAAACAGGGAACACCTAGAGTCCGAACACTTCGCCAAACATCACCCCTTTTAAAGCGTCATTTGGGTTTCGTTACGTGGACAAATGTCCTCGTAAAAACCCCCAAACGTTTTGATGTACAAATCTTCAGGCAGGCTAAACGAATTTTGGGGAAACCAGCGATTCATTTTACACTAAAAAGGGGCCCAAGGGACAAGCAAACCTTTCCTGGGACTCCTCATTCACAAAGTAGACAAAAACCCCAAAAATTTTTCAATTTTTCGGAAACCCACCAATAAAAATTTTTTTTTTTCTCACAATTTTTCTATTCCAGTAAAGATACCAAGCCCAAAAAAGAGGCACTTCAGGGTTTTTTTCCCCTAAGACCCTCCCAAAATTTTTTGGTATCCGGGAAGTTTTTTGACGAGGGAAGGGCCCCTTATTTTTCCCCAAAACATTCACTGGTTAAAATTTTTTCCTTTTTTTTCATAAAAGACTGCAAGAAAAAAGAAACTTCGAATAAACCAATTCCCCCACCCCTAAACCCACCGCCCCCCAAAAAAGTTAATTTTTTCCCAACAGCCGGGTTGCACAAAAACGTCTCAAAAGTATTTTTCAAAAGGGCAAACCCCGGGAGTCCGCCACCCGCTTCTCCCAATTTCAATAGAGGTTCAAAACCAGGAAAAAACCCAAGCACCCAAAACCAAATAAAAGCAGGATTTACACTATCCCCTGTGGAGGCTTTTAAAAATCTACGTGGGTTTGAAACAGCAAGAAACCTGGGACACCCGCTCAATGAAACAAAATATACGAAATGTAGGAACGCAACTTAAAAAACCGCCTGGTACAACCCCAAAAACCCCCAAACCAATCATTTATGAATCAGGGGGACGCCCCAATTTTTGGGGGATAAAAGAAAGGGAAAATTTCCGCTCACGCAAGTGCCTTTAAAAAAATCAGCACTGTCGCTGTTTCGAATAAAATTTAAAAACAAAAAAAAACGGCGGGCTTCCCCATCTCCGAAGTTTTAAAGCAAAAATCCCCGGGGAAAACAGAAAACCCTCCCCATCACATAGTCTCCCCCTGTTTATACAAAAAAGCAAGAAAAGTGAAACTAAAACAAGCTCCCTTCTTTCCGTTTATATTTTTTTCCCCAACCTATTTTTATTTTAACCCCAAAAAAAATAGCTTTTAAATCCTTTTACCCATGACAAATTTTAAAATTTTGCTCTCCCCTATTGTATTATTTTTTTTGGGCCCTACACTACTACAACTACTACAACTACTACTACTCCCTTACTACTACAAACTACTACTACTACCCTAGGAACATGGGAAAGGGGAAACCTCACTAGTATTCACCTCACCTGACCTTTAATCCCCTCGTGTCCATGTGATGTTTTTAAGGCTTAAATTAAAGCCCCCGGGGAAAGGGGGGAAACGTTGCCAAAATAAAGGGGCACATTAGTTGCACGTGTGCCCCTTTTACTTTCCCTTACGCGGTAATTCTCCCAACTTTTTTAACCCCTTTTTAATTTCTCCAGTTTAACAGAGCCCCCCCTTTATTTCCCCCATTCTGAACAAAAAGCCGCCGTTTTTTCCCCCAATTTTTAGAACAAAACCGGGCCCTTTAATTTTCCCCCCATTCTAAAACAGAGCCGCCTGTTTTTTCCCCATTTTCTGAACAAAACCCGCCGTTATTTCCCCTTTTCTGAACAAAACCCGGGCCTGTTATTTCCCCAGTCTGAACAAAACCCGGGCCCTGTTTTTTTCCCCCTTTTTCCCGAACAAAAAGCCGCCGTTTTTCCCCCCAGTTCTGAACGGGAGGCGCCTGATTTCCCCATTTTTTGAACAGACCGCCGGGTTTTTCCCCGTTTTTAAACCCGGAAGCCCCTGTTTTTTTCCCCGGTTCAAAACCAACCCCGCCTTTTTTTTCCCCTTTTTCTAAAAACAGAGCCGTTGTTTTTTCCCCGAATTTAACAAAAGCCCCCTGTTTTTTCCCCCCAGCTGAAAAAGGGGAGCCTGTTTTTTCCCCAGTTCTAAAACAGAGCCCCCTTTGTTTTTTTCCCCCATTTCTGAACACCCCCCGCCTGTTTTTTTTCCCCGGTTTTTAAACCGAGCCGCCTTTTAAATTTCCCCCATTTTCCTAAACCCGAGCCGCCTTTTATTTCCCCAGTTCGGGGAAAGGAACCCCTGTTTTTCCCCATTTTCCTGCCCAGAACCCGCCTGTTTTTTCCCCCAGTTCTGCCCAAAAACCCCCCTTTTTTTCCCCCCGTTCTGAACAGAACCCCCTTTGTTTTTTCCCCATTTCCCTGAACAAGGCCTGTTTTTTCCCCAGTTCAAAACCCGGCCCCCTTGTTATTTCCCCCGGTTTTCCTGAACAGAGCCACCTGTTTTTTCCCCCAAATTTTTGAAAAAGGCCGCCTTTTAATTTTCCCCATTTTCGAAACAGGGGCCGCCGGTTTTTTTTTTCCCCGGGGTTTTGAACAGAGCCGCCGTTTTTTCCCCCGGGTTTAAACAGAACCGCCTTTTTTTCCCCCAGTTTGAACAAGCCGCCGGGTTATTTCCCCAGTTCAAAACAGAACCGCCATTTTTTTTTCCCCCGTTCAGCCCCAGAACCCCTGTTATTTCCCCAGTTTGAACGGGAACCCCCCTTTTAAATTTCCCCAGTTCTGACAGAACCCCGCCGGGAAAACTGAAAAAATTTTTTGGAAAAAAAAAACCACAAAAGGGACCTAAAAAAAATCATCACTTTCTTTATTTTCTCTTTTTTTTGAGGGGTTCTTTTTTATAAACCCCAATTTTTTTTTCTGGTTTTTTCATGACATTTCCCCTATTAGGGTTTTGAGGGAGTAATCGTGACTGGAATATTTTGTATTAAAATTTTCTGGGGGGGTCCTTTTTGGTTTCCCCTCACCCCTTTTGTAACGAAAAAACCTTAAGCCTATTAATTTTTTCCCTCCGTAGGTTTGAATTTTGTTTTCCCTTCTATAAATTCAAATTGTTTTTCATCTCCCCAATTTTAAACTTTTAAAAAGGTTGGTTTTAAAAGGAACAAGTGCAAAAAATTTCGCTCCCCAGGGGGCCTTAAAACCCCCTGACAAGTGGGGTTTTAAAACGGGCTTGCCGGGGGGTTCGAGTCCCGCCCTTTGTTTGATTTTTTTTACAATCGTGTTCCTGCAAATTTCGTGAGTCGTGACAAAAATTGGGGTCACACAGGAAGCTTCCTTCAACGACCAAAACTGAAATTTAAATTTTAAAATAAAAATAAAAAGTTCCTACCCAAAGGGTTTTCCCGGTTCTTGAAGTGTTTGTTGTGCAAGAACTCGAGATCATCACAAATGTTTCAGGTATGACGTTCATGTAGGGAAAAAAAAACAGGGGTTTGTTTTTTCCCCCACTTTTATTGACCCTCTGTCCTTCTTTTCCCCCGAAATTTTTTAAATTAAATTTTGGGTCCTTAAAACCCTTAATTCACCTCCCTACAAAAAAGTTTTGGGTTTTACTTTATTTACAAATTTTTCAAAAATTTTGTAACTTTGCGTTCTTTTTTCCCCGGAAATTTCGACAGCTTGTTTTTCGTAACGTCGTCGGGTTTCAAAAATAAACAATCTGGAAAATTTTTAAAGGGTTTGGAAAATATTTATCAAAATAAAAACCCGACCTTTTTTAAAACATACAGGAACAAAATTGTGGCGGGGAGAAAACAATTTTGTGGTTCCATATTCGCTGATTTTCCTGGCACGGTATTCACCTAGGGTTTAAAAGCTTTTTATCTTGTAATTTTTTTTTTTTTGTGGGGAGTTGCGGTTTTTTTTTTTACAGGGGGGGATGTTTTCCCAGCTTCCCTTTTTTTTTACCTCCTCTCTTTTCTCTACTCTCTCCCCTCTCTCTCTCTCTCTCCCCTCCTTTTCCCCCCCTTCTCTCCTTTTCCCCTCTTTTTCTCTCTCTCCTCCCTCCTCTCTCTCTCTCTCCCTCCTCTAATATTATTTTCCTCACATTGTTACTCCCTTTTTTTGTTTTTGCTGTTGCTTTTCGTGAATTTGGGCCGCCCAAATTTTTTTATCTTCACGGGATTTCCCCTTCTCTTTCCCTTTTTTGGGTATATATTTCTACTGTTTTATTGTTTTCCCCTCATCTTATCTGCTTGTTCATTGCTACGCAGCAGTTTTAAATATTATAAAATATAAATATTATATATTTATATTATATATTATATAAAATATATTATATATATATTTATATATATATATATTAAAATTATATATATATTATTTCTAGGCTATTATATATTAAAAATTTAAGTTAAATTTTTTTTTTTAAACATCTTTAGGCCATTTGTTGTGTTGGGGTTTTGTGGACTCTGAGAGAGGGAAGGGCGGGGAGGCTTTGTAGGGGGCCAGTGTGGGGTGTGGGGGGACATTAGTACTCGTGTACTCCCGTCACCCACGGTCCACCCCCACTTTTTATAGGACATTAAAAATACCACCTCTCCCACCCGTTGGGGCCCCTCGATTTGCAAACCCGCCTTTGGCCCCCTCTGGTTGTGCCCAGATGCAGCCTTTCCCGGGATCTTGTTTTGCAACTCGAAAAGCACCTGCCTGGCACTCTGGGGGTGCCACTCAAAAACAGCACCTCCCTGGGTCCGGTTGTTTCCACTCAGACAGCACCCGCCTGGCCTCTTTGGTTTGGGGCCACCAGAAAGCACCTTTCTGGCCTCTCTGGTTGGGGGCCCCCTCAGACAGCACCTGCCTGGCATCTCTGGGTTTGGCCACTCAGACAGCCCGCCCGGGGATTTTCTGGTTGTGCCCCTCAGACAGCCCCCTGCAAAGGCATTCTGGGTTTTGGGCCCCCAGACGCACCTGCCTTTCCCTCCCCTTTGGTTTTTGCCACCAGACAGCCCCCTGCCCGGGATCCCCTGGTTGTGCCACTCAGGGCAGCCCGCATGGACTCTGGTTTTGGGCCCCTCAGAAAAGCCCCTGCCCCGGGATCTTGGTTTTTGCCCCTCAGACAGGGACCCGCCTGGCATCTCTGGGGTTGGTTTCCCCTAACCCGCACCTTTATGGGGATCTTTCCCCCTTGTGCCACTCAGCGCACCTGCCCGGGATCTTATGGGTTGGGGCCACTCAGACAGCAAACCCGGGCCGGGATCCTGGTTTGGGCCCCTCAGACAGGACCCGCCTGGGATCTCTGGTTTGTGCCCCCCTTTTAGACAGGCCCCCCTGCCTGGCATCCCCGGTTTTTCCCCCTCCCGACAAACACCTTGCCTTCATTTTCGGGGGTGCCCCTCAAAAGCCCCTGCCTGGCATCTCCCGGTTGCACTTGACAGCACCCCCTGGCCTTCCCCTGGTTTTGCCACCCCAACGCACCCCGCCCGGCATCTCGGTTTTTTTGCCACTCGACCCACCTGGGCCTCCTGGTTGTGCCCCCTCAACAGCACCTGCCCGGCATCTCTGGTTGTGCCATCAGACAGCACCCGCCTGACCTCTGGTTTTGCCACTCAGACCCCCCCCCTCCTGGGGAATTTTCTGGTTGTGCCACCCCAACAGCACCTGCCCGGCACCTTGGGGGTGCCACTCAGACAGCAACCCGCCTGGCATCTTTTTGGTTGTGCCCCCTCCGACAGCACCGCCTGGCAAAAAAAGGTTGTGGCCCCTCAGACAGCACCTGCCCGGCATCTCGGGTTGGGGCCACTCAGCCCCGCACCTGCCCGGCCCTCTCCCGGGTTTTTGCCACTCAACAGGGACCTGCCTGGCATCTCTGGTTGTGCCACTCAGAAAAGCAAACCCGCCAATGGCAAACTCTGGGATGTGCCACTCAGACAAGGGACCTGCCTGGGGATCCCCCTGGGGTTTTTGGCCCCTCAGAAGCACCTGCCCCGGCTTTTTCTTTTTTGTGGGCCCCTAGACCCGCACCTGCCTTTTGGGATCTCTGGTTTTTTGCCCCTCAAAGCACCCCCCTGGCATCTCGGTTGTTTCCCCCTCAAAAACAGGGACCTGCCGGCAATCCTTGTTGTGTCACTCAGAACAGCACCTGCCTGGCACCCCCGGTTGTGCCACTCAGACAGCCCCCTGCCTGGCACCCCCTTTGGGTTTTGCCAAACCCGACAGCACCTTTCCGGCACCCCCGGTTGGCCATCAGGGCAGCACCCCCTGGCCCCCCCTTTGGGTTTTGCCACTAAACAGCAAACCCCCTGGGCACTTCTGGTTTTGCCCTCAGACCCGCAAACCCGGGCCCGGGGATCTTTTGGTTTTTGCAAATCAGACAGCACCCCGCCCGGCTCTCGTGGTGCCACTCCGACAAACACCGCCTGGGATCTCTGGTTGTGCCATCAGACGCATTCCCGGCTCTTGGTTTTGCCACTCAGACAGCACCTGCCTGGGATCTCTGGTTGTGGCACTCAGACAGAACTCATGGCATCCCCTTTGGTTTGCACTCAGACAGCCCCCTGCCGGGATCTCTGGTTGTGGCACTCAGACAAACAAACCCGCCTGGGAAACCGGTTGGCCATCAGACAGCACCTGCATGGCAAAATCTGGGTTTTTGCCCCTAGACAGCACCTGCCCGGCATCTCTGGTTTTGGCATCAGCCCCCCCCTGCCTGGGGCCCCTTTGGTTTGCCCCCTCCGAAAAGCACCGCCGGAAACCCCTTGGGTTTTTCCCCTCACAAACCCGCCCGGCCCCTCGGTTGTGCCCCTCAGACAGCATCCTGGCATCTTTGGTTTTGGCCCCTCCGCAGCCCTTCCCGGCCCAGGTTGTCCACCCAAAAGCACCTTGTGCCCCCCGGTTTTTCCCCTCCGCCGCCTGGCAAACCCCTGGGTTTTCCCCTCGGACAGCCCCCTCCTGGCCCCCCCCCAAATTGGTTGGCCACCCCCCCAAGACCAACCCCCCTGCCCCCACCCAAGGAAAAGCCCCCGGACCCACCCCCCAACCCCCTGGTTTGCCCCCCCCCCCCCGCAACCCTTGCCCGGCACCACATGGGTTTGATTTTTTTTGCCCCCCCGGGACCCTGGTTTTTCCACCAGGGAAACCCCGCACCTGCCCGGCCACCCCCTGGTTTTTGGGCCCCTCAAAGCACCTGCCTGGCACCCCGGTTTTTTTCCACTTCAAAGACAAAAAAAAGCCCACCTGCCTGGGACCCCGGTTTTTGGCCCCCTCCCGACAGCACCTGCCCCGCACCCCTGGTTGTGCCCCCTCAGACAAAACCCCCCCTGCCGGCACCCTGGTTGTGCCCCCCGGGGCCGCACCCTGCCTGGCACCCAAATGGTTTTTGCCCCTCAGACAGCACCCGCCTGGCCCCCCGGTTGTTTCCACTCAGACAAAAACCGCCTGGCACCCCCGGGTTGTGCCACTCAGAAAACCTGCCGGCACCCCAGGTTGTGGGCCCCTCAGACAGTACCTGCCTTTGGGAACCCCCGGTTTTTGCCCCTAGGGAAAACCCCGCCTGGCAAAACCCCCGGTTGTTTCCACTTTAACAACACCTGCCTGGACCCCAGGGTTTTGCCACTCCCGACCAAAACCGCCCGGCACCCCAGGTTTTTCCACTCCCGGGCAAAACCTGCCTGGCCCCCCCCATTTTTTCCACTCAGACCAAAACCCCGCCGACCCCCCCAGGTTGGCCCCAGACAACACTGCCCCGGCACCCCAGGTTGGGCCACTCGGAAAAACACCTGCCTGGCCCCCCGGTTTGCCACTCAACAAAAAAACCCGCCCCGACAACCCCCGGTTGTGCCACTCAGACAACACCTGCCTGGCCCCCCCGGTTGTGCCACTCAGAAAAACACCCGCCTGGCACCCCCGGTTTTAGGCCCCACCCAAAACCCCAACCCAAACCCCCCTGGCCCCCCCCCCCCAACCCCCCCGGGGGTGCCCCCTCAGGGCAAAAACCTCGTGGCAAACCCCCGGTTTTTCCACTCCGACAGCACCCGCCTGGCACCCCAGGGTGCCACTCAGAAAAACACCCCCCTGGGGACCCCAGGGGTGCAACTCAGACAACCCCCTGGCCCCCCGGTTTTGCCACTCAAAACAACACCTGGGCCCGGAACCCCCGGTTTTGGGCCCCTCAGACAACCCCCCTTCCCGGCAACCCCCGGGTTGTGCCCCCTCAGACAAAAAAACCCCGCCCGGCACCCCAGGTGGCCACTCAGACAACCCCCTGCCTGGCACCCCAGGGTTTTGCCACTCAGACAAAAACCTGCCCGGCACCCCAGGGTTTTTGCCACTCAGGGCAAAAACCTTTCCTGGCACCACTGGTTTTTTCCACTCAGACCCGCACCTGCCTGGCACCCCAGGTTTGCCAATCCCGACGACCGCCCGGCACCCCCGGGTTTTGCCACCCAGACCCAAAACCCGCCCGGCAAACCCCAGGTTTTTGGCCACTCAGACAAAGCCTGCCTGGGACCCCCTGGGTTTTTTTTGGCCCACTCAGACAGCACCTGCCTGGACCCAGGTTTTGCCCCTCAGGCAAGGGACCCGCCTGGCACCCCAGGGTTTGGGGCCACCAGACCCCCGGGACCTGGCCCGGAACCCCCAGGTTGGGGGCCACTCAACAGCCCCTGCCCGGCACCCCCCGGGTTTTGCCCCTCGGGGAAAAAGGGACCTCCCCGGCACCCGGGAGTTTTTTGGGCCCTCAGACAGCACCGCCTGGCAAACCCCTGGGTTTTTTGCCCCCCCAAGGGCCAAAAAACCCGCCCTGGGCACCCCTGTTTTTTGGCCCCTCAGACGCCCCCTGTTTGGGACCCCCGGTTGTGCCACTCAGAACAGCACCCGCCTGGCACCCCAGGTTTTGCCACTTTAGACGCACCTGCCTGGGCCCCCCTGTTGGCCCTCAAAAGCACCTGCCCGGCACCCCCCGGTTGTGCCCCCCGGACTGCAACCCGCCCGGGGGACCCCGGTTTGCCCCCAGACAGGGACCGCCCGGCACCCCCGGTTTTGTGCCCCTCAAAACTGCCCCCTGCCGGCAAAACCCCCGGGGCCCTTTAGACAGCACCTGCCTGGCAGCACGGTTTTTTGGGCCCCAGGGCGCCCTGCCTGGCCCCCCCCTTGTTCCACCAAAAAGCCCCCCCTGCCGGCACCCCAGGTTTTTGCCCCCTCAGGAAAAAACCCCCTGCCCCCCACCCCAGGGGTTTTTGCCATTTAACAAAAGCCGCCCCGGCACCATGGTTTGCCACCTTTAGCAGCAAACCCGCCCGGACCCCCGGTTGTGGGCCCCTGGAAAAGCACCCGCCTGGCACCCCCGGTTTTTGCCACTCAGGGCGCACCTTCCCCCGGGGAACCCCGGTTGTGCCCCTCAGGGGCAGCCCCTCCTGGGACCCCCGGTTGTTGCCACTCAAAACAGACCCGCCGGCACCCCCGGTTTTTGCCACTCAGACCCGCACCTGCCTGCACCAAATGGTTTTTTGCCCCTCAGAAAAGCACCTGCCCGGCACCATGGTTGTGCCCCCCAGACAGCACCTGCCTGGCACCCCTGGTTGTGCCACTCAACAGGGACCTTCCCGGCAAACCCCCGGTTTTTGCCCAACCCGACAGCACCCGCCTTGGGACCTCTGGTTTGCCCCCTTTCCCCCTCGACCTTTCCTGGCAACCCCTGGGTTTTGCCCACTCAGACAGCACCCCCGGCCCGGGACCACTTGTTGTGCCCCTCAGGGCAGCACCTGCCTTTGGGACCATTTTTGGGCCCCTCAGACAAACACCTTCCTGGCCCCCCGGGTTGCCAAATCAAAACCAAAAACCTGGGCCCGGGGACCCCCGGTTGTGCCCCTCCGACAACACCCGCCTGGCACCCCCGGGTTTTGCCCCTCAGCGCACCCGCCTGGCACCCCCGGTTTTTGCCACCAAAGGAACACCCGGGCCCCCCACCCCCGGTTTTGCCATAAAACAACACCCGCCTGGGGACCCCCGGTTTTGCCACTCAGACAACACCTGCCTGGCACCCCAGGTTGTGCCCCTCAGACAACACCTGCCCTTTGGGACCCCCCGGGGTTTTGCCCCCTCAGACAACACCTGCCTTTCCCCCCCAGGTTTTGGGCCCCTTTGGGCAACCCCCTGCCTGGCACCCCAGGTTTTAGCCCCTCAACAACACCCGCCTGGGGAAACCCCCCCGGGTTTTGCCACTCAGCAACACCTGCCTGGAAAAAAACCCCCCGGTTTGTCCACCAGACAACAATGCCTTTGGGAAAACCCCAGGGTTTTGCCACTTTAGACAAACCCTGCCTGGGAAACCCCCGGTTTGTGCCACCAGGAAAAACACCGCCTGGCACCCCCGGTTGTGCCCCTCAGACAAACAACCCCCCCTGGCACCCCAGGTTGGTTTCCACTCAGGGGGGGGGCCTGCACCTGCCTGGCACCACCCCGGGGTGCCACTCAGACAAAAACCCCCCGGCCCCCCCAGGTTTTGCCCCCTCAGAAACACCCTGCCCGGGGACCCCAGGTTTTTGCCACCCCGGAAAAACACCTGCCTTTGGCCCCCCCAGGTTTGCCACTAGAAAAAACCAAACCCGCCTGGCACCCCCCGGTTGTTTCCACTCAAAAAAACACCTGCCCGGCACCCCCCCTGTTGTGCCATCAGAAAAACACCCGCCCGGCACCCCAGGTTTTGCCACCAGACAACCCTGCCTGGGGAACCAAAAGGTTGGGGGACTCAAAACCCCTGCCCCGGGGACCCCGGTTTTTGCCAAATCAGGGCAGACCTGCCGGCAAACCCCCGGTTGTGCCACCAAGGGAAAAAACCTGCCTGGCACCCCTGGGGTTTGCAAATCAGGCAGCACCTGCCTGGAACCCCATTTTTGCCCCTCCGACAGCACCTGCCTGGCACCCCAGGGTTTTGCCACTCAGACAACACCTGCCTGGCACCCCAGGTTTTTTGCCACTCAAAAAACGTGCCTGGCAAACCCCTGGTTGTGCCACTCAGCCCGCACCCCGCCTGGACCCCAGGTTGTGGCCATCGACAGCCCCTGCCTGGCACCCCAGGTTTTGCCCCTCAGACAGCACCGCCTGGCACCCCCGGGTTTTGCCACCAAAACAGCCCCCTCCTTTGGGACCCCAGGTTGTGCCCCCCGGGCAGCACCTGGGCCCGGACCCCCCGGTTTTGCCACTTTAGACCCAAAACACCTGGCCCCCGGCACCACTGGGTTTTTGCCCCTCAGACTGCACCCGCCTGGCAAAACCCCCGGGTTTTCCACCAAAACCGCACCCGCCTGGCCCCCACTGGTTGTGCCCCTCAGACTGCACCCTGCCTGGGACCCCAAGGGGTTTTGCCCCTCAGACAGCCCTGCCTGGCCCCCGGTTGTGCCCCTCAGATGCACCTGCCTGGGAACCCCCCCTTGTGGGCCCCTCAGATGCACCTGCCTGGGGAAATTTGGTTGTGCCACTCAGACAGCACCCCGCCCGGCACCCTGGTTTTCCCCCCCCCTGAAACCCGCCTGGCACCCCAAAGTTGGGGCCACTCAGACAGCATACTGGCGCCTCTGAAGGTTTAATCCTTTTAAACTAAATTTAAACCCAAAAAAATTTATGAGGGTTGTAAAAATATTGATGTTGATTAAAGTTCTTTCCCCCCGCCCCCCCCCACGCCCCCCCCCACGCCCCCTTCCCCCCGCCCCCCCCCAAGTTTCCCCCCCAAAAAATTTTCCCCCCGCTCCTCCAAGGGCCCCCTTCCCCCGCCCCTTCCCCAAACCACATCCCCCGGCCCCCCCCCACGCCCCCTCCCACGCCCCCCTCCCAAAGCCCCCCCCCCACCCCTTTGCCCCCCCCCTCCCCACGCACCTTCCCAAAAACCCTCTCCGACGGGCCCCCTTTCCCCCGCTCCCATCCCACGACCCTTCCCGACCCCCCCCACGGGGGGGCCCCCCCCCGCCCCCCCCCCCTCTCCTTTTATCCCCCTTTTTTAGATTCTAAGTTTTAAGACTTGTTTAAAATAAGGAAGAAGTGAAGGGAGTGTCGTGGGGGTTCCCCTGGTTCGTGGGGGTCGTGGGTGAGTGTCGTGGTGTGAGTGGTGGTGTTGGGGGGTGATTTTGTGGTTTTGGTGGTGTGAGTGGGTTTTTGGGTGTTGTTTGGGGTGAGTGTCGTTGTGTGTTGTGGTTTGAGTATCGTGGGGTTTAGTGCGTTTGGGGTCGTTTGGGGTAAGTGCGTGGTGTTGGGGTGGGGAATGTCGGGGTGTGTTGTGGTGTGGTGTCGTGGTGTGGGGTGTCGTTGGGGTAAGTGTCGTTGTGTTGTGGGGTGAGTTTCGTGGTGTGTTGTGGTGTGGGTGTCGTGGGGTGAGTGTCGTGGGGTCTTTTGGGGTAAGTGTGTGGTGTTGTGGTGTGAGTGGGGCGTTTTGTTTTTGTGGGTTTAGTTCGTGGTGTGAGTTTTCGTGGGGTCGTGGTGTAAGTTTTGTGGTGGGTTTTGGGGTGAGTGTCCCCTGGTGTGTTGGGGGGTGTGGGTCGTGGGGAGTGTCGTTGTGTTTTTGGTGTGAGTGGTCGTGGTTTTGTGTGTGAGTGTGTGGTGTTGGGGTGAGTGTTTGTGGTGTGAGTGTCGTGGGGGTTTTTTGTGTGAGTGTCGTGGTTGTTGTGGTGTGAGTGTGTGGTGTGGTGTGTGGGGTTGTGGTTTGTCGTGGTGTGTGGGGGTGAGTGTCTGGTGTTGGGTGTGGTGTCGTGGTTGTTGTTGGGGTTTAAATGTCGGGGGGTGTTTTGGGGTGTGGGCGTGGTGTCGTGGTGTGATTTTCGTTTGGGGTTTTTGTTGGGGGGTGGTGTTTGGGTTTTAATGTCGTGGTTTTGTTGGGTGTAGTGTCGTGGGGGTGTTTTGGTTTTGAGTGTCGTGGGGTGATTTTCGTGTTTTTGTGGTGTTTGGGGGTGTGGTGTAGGGGTTTGTGGGGTTGGGAGTGGGCCGGGGTGGTTTTAGGGGTTCCCTGGGGCGAAATTTTCTTTTGGGGGAGGTCTGGTTGGGGATGGGGGCGTTGGGGTGGGGAGTGTGGGGGGGGGAGGCCCGGGGGAGGGGGGTCATGGGGGTTTAAGGGGGCCCGGGGGGTGAGTGTCGTGGGTTTTGGGGTGGGCGGGGGGTTTTGAGTGTCGTGGGGTGAGGGGGTTTGTGGGTGTGAAGGGGGTCGTGGTTTTGAGTGTCGGGGGGTTTTGTGTGTCCGGGGGGGAAGGGGAGTGTCGTGGTGTGAGGGGTCTTGGTTTTGAGTGTCATGGGGGTTTTGGGGGCGTGTGTGAGTTTTGTGGTGTTGTGGGGTTTTTGAGTGTCCCTGGTGGTTGTGGTGTGAGGTTGTGGGGTGGTGTCGTGGTGTTGTGGGTTTGGGGTGTGGTGTGAGGGGGTTTGTGGTTTGAAGGGCGTGGTTTGAGTGTCGTTGGGGGGTGAGTGTCGTGGTTTTGAGTGGGCGTTTGGTTGTGAATGGGGGTGGTTTTGGGGGTCGTGGTTGGGGGTTGCCAGGGGTGAGTGGCCCTGGGGTGGTGGGCCCTGGGTTTTGAGGTTTTTGTGGGGGTGAGTGTCGTGGTGTGGTTTTCGTGGTTTTAGTGTTTGTTGGGTTTTGGTGTTTGGGGGAGTGGGCGGGGGTGCGATGTCTTTGGGGCCCAGTGTCCCGGGGGTGTGTCTGTGAGAAAAAAAAAGGCATCTCTGTTTTGGGTTTTTTGGAGTGCCCCGAAAAGGGGAAACTTCCCTTCGGGTTTTCCCGCCCAAAAAATTTAAAAAAGGCCTTTAAACCCCCTTTTTTTACCTCATGAGCAAATTTTTTTGTTTTAAATTTTTGAGTTTTCCCGAAACTTCGATATATAACCAAAAATTTATCGACTATTTTAAGGCCCCTATGGGCTTATTAGGAACAATTTTAAAGAAAAACCCTTTTTTCCAACCGAGCCCCTTCAAAAAACTGGCAACCATGTCCCGAATGATAATTTTTCCGGGGGATAGACAAGCTGTGTCATGTTTTAAGCGAATGCATTTAGTGGGAATGTTAGGTTAAAACAGAAAGTTGGGCGTCCAGGGGATGTCTTTTGTCTGTTTATGTTGATGTTTTGATGTGTGTAGGGGGGGGGCGCCGGTTTGGTTTTTGATGAGCAGGGGTCAGTGTTCCCCTCATTTTACATTAAACGGTTTCCCCTTTTTACACCCACTAACCAACCCCCTTTTTAAAAAGAATGTTTAAACCCAAATTTTCCAGAGTTGTTTAAGGGGCTTCAAGTTTAAAAATTGACTAAAACAGCTTTAGAAACCCAAAAATAATGTTAACTTTTTTAGCCCCCAAAAAACTAGTTAAACGAGACAACATTACAAGGTTAATTTTTTAAACAAAGGTCAGAGGGAACACAGAATTCGATGTATTTGATTCCGGTTCCCCCACTTAAAAGAGAAAGGGGAGACAGGGGGGGTGGGGGGGGGGGGGACAGAGACAGACTGGAGGGGAAAAGAAGGGCAGGCTGGAGGGGGAGGAAAAAGAGAAAGGCTGGGGGGGGTAGAAAGAGAGATAGACTGGGGGGGTAGAAAGGGGAGACCCGGTTTTGGGGGTTTGAAAGAGGAAACCCGGGCCCGGAGGGGAGAAAGAGGCCCCGGGTGGAGGGGAAAAGAGAGAAGGTGGAGGAGAAAGAGAGAAAGACTGGGGGGTAGAAAGAGAGACAGGCTGGAGGGTAAAAAAGAGAGACAGGGGGAGGGTAGGAAAAAGAACAGGCTGGAGGGTGGGAAAAAGAGACAGGGGTGGAGGGTAGAAAAGGAGATAACTGGGGGGGGTAGAAAGAGGAAAAGGGTTTGGGGGGTAGAAAGAGAGACCGGGTGGGGGGTAGAAAGAGAGACAGGCTGGAGGGGTAGAAAGAGAGACCCGGCTGGAGGGTAAGAAAAAGAAAATAGACTGGGGTGAAAAAAAGAAGACAGGCGGGGGGGCAGAAAGAGAACAACTGGAAAGGGGAGAAAAATGACAGACTGCAGGGAGAAAAAAGAGACAGGCTAAGGGGAAAAGAGAGGGAAAGGGTGGGAGGGAAAAAAGAGAGACAAAAATGGAGGGTTAAAAAAGAGGGTGACTTTGGGGGGTAAAAGCGAGAAAGGGTGGAGGGAAAGAAAAAAGAGACAGGCTGGGGGGGTGAAAGAGAGCAGACTGGAGGGTAGAAAGAGAGACAGGCCCGGAGGGGGAGAAAGAGGGGGATTTGACTGGGGGGGTAGAAAGGGGAGAAAAGGGTTTGGGGGGTAAAAGGGGAGGACAGGTGGAGGTAGAAAGAGGACAGGTGGAGGGTAAAAAGGGAAAGGGGAGCAGGTTGGGGGGTAGAAAAAGAAACAGGCCGGAAAGGGAAAAAAGAGAAAACAGGCCTGGAGGGTTTGAAAGAAGATAGCCCGGTGGGGAGAAAGGAGACAACTGGAGGGTTTTGAAAAATAGACAGACTGCAGGGTAGAAAGTTTGACAGAATGGGGGGGTAGAAAGAGAGGAAAAAGACTGGAGGGTAAAAGATAGAAAAGACCCGGGGGGTGAAAAATAGACAGATTCAGGGAAAAAAAGAAGACGGCTGGAGGGGAGGGAAAAAGAGGGCAGGCTGGGGGTAAAAAAAGAAGACGGAGGGGGAGAAAGAGAGAAAAATTTGGGGGGAAAAAAGGGGAGACCCGGGTGGGGGTAAAAGAGACAGGCGGAGGGGAGAAAAAGAGACAGGTGGGGGGTAAAAAGGAACAGGGGTTTGGGGAAATAGAAAGAGAGGGCAGGCTTTGGGGGGGTAACAGAAAAAGGGGAAAGGCCCGGGGGTAGAAAGGGGGACGGCTGGAAAATTTAAAAAGAAAACAGGGGGGGGGTAGGGGGGAAAAGAGGACAAAGGGTTTGGGGGGAGAAAGAAGGACAGGCCATTTTAGGGGAGAAAGATAGATAGACTGGAGGGGGGGAAAAGAGACCGGCCTTTGGGGGGGTAAAAGAGAGCCCGGCCGGGGGAGTAGAAAAAGAGACAGGGGGGGAGGGTAAAAAGAAGACAGGTGGAGGGTAAAAAGAGAGACAGGGGGGAAAGGGTAGAAAGAGAGGGCAGGGTGGAAAGGGGAGAAAGAAACAGACTTTGGGGGTAGAAAGAGAGTTGGGCTGGAGGGGGAAGAAAGAAGAGACAAGGGGTGGAGGGCAGGGGAAAAAAGACAGACGGGGGGGTAAGGGAAAAATTTGATAGACGGAGGGGAGAAAGAGAGACCCCGGGTGGGGGAAAAAAGGGAGCAGGCTGGGGTAGAAAGAAAAGGGCCGACTGGAGGGTAGAAAGAGAGAAAAGATGGTTTGGGAGAACGAGAGAAGGCTGGGGGGTAAAAGAGAACAGGTGGAGGGTAGAAAGGAGAAAGGGCTGGAGGGTAGAAAGAGAGACAGGCGGGGGGTAGAAAAAAAAGAGACAGGCTGGGGGTAGAAAGAGAGCCCGGCTGGAGGGGAGAAAAAGAGACAGACTGGAGGGGAGAAAGAGAAAAGCTGGAGGGGAGAAAGAGGACAGGCTTTGGAAAAGGGCCCCCGAAAGGAAAAAGGGCAGAAAAGGAAAGGGGAGAAAAAATAGTAGATCGAGGGCCAAAAAAGAGACAGGCTGGAGGGTAAAAGGGTAGATAAAAAGACTGGAGGGTAAAAAAGAGAGACAGGCTGGAGGGTTTTGAAAGAAAAAGAACAGCTGGTGAGATAAAGAGAGAAGGCTGGGGGGGGGTAAAAGAGACCGAAAGGAGGGTAGAAAAAGAAATTTGACTTTGGGGGGTTTGAAAGAGAAGCTGGGGGGTAGAAAGAGAACAGGGTGGAGGGGGGAAAAAAAAGAGAGACAGCTGGTTAGGGTTAAAAAAGAGAGACAAAGGGTGGAGGGTAGAAAGAGAGACGCAAAAGGGGGGGGAAAGAAGAGACAGACGGAGGGGAGAAAGAGAGGAAAGGGTGGAGGTTTTAAAAGAGAGCAGGTTGGAGGGTTTAAAAAAAACAGGTGGGGGGGTTTGAAAGAGGACCGGCTGGGAGTGAAAGGGGGAAACAAACCCCACCTAATGCCCCTCCTTAACAAAAAAAAATGAGATATCTCTAAATGGGTCCCAATCCAAAACTTTTTTTAATTGATTAGAATTTACGGCTAATAAAGCCAAAAATTATTTTGCTTTAAGGTGATCCAGAAAAAATAAATAAATTTTTTCCCGAAGTTAGGTAAGCAGATGGAAGACGACCCGTTTGACCAACTGTCTTTTAGCAAACGTATGCAACATTAAAAGTTGCCCCCTCCTTCGCTTACCGCAAGCCTTTCAATAAAGCAGTGAAAAAAAAGCCCTTTTTTTTTTTCTGGCAGTTGAGTTGGAGGGAGTGGAGAGTGGGTCGAGTGAAATTTTGCTTCTCTTTTCCTTCTTGGGTTTCTTGCGGGGTTCCGATAGGAAACTTTTTATCTTCTAAACAGAATTTAAAGGCTGAAAAGGTTTTAAAATTCGTTATAAAGTCTTCCTTGTGCAAATGTTTCTCTCTCTCTCTCTCTCTCTTTTCTTCTCTTTTCTCTTTTTCCTCTCCCCCCTCTCTCTTCTCTTCTCTCTTCCCCCTCTCTTCTCTTCTCCTCTCCCCTTTTTCTCGGCTGCTTTTCTCTTCCCTCACTCCCTCGGGATATTTTCCCTTTGATCTCTCCCAAAAATTTTTTCTGGCCCACCTTATTTCCCCCCCTGAGTAAAATTTCACGCTTTTCCCCCTCATCAATATTCCACCAATTTTTAAACAGGGTTTTCCGTGCACAAAAATCACCCAAAAATTTTTGTTTTTAATTTGGCTCAGCGCGGAAACCCCTCAAGGCTTTAAATTTGGGTTTATTTTTATATCGGGAAAGTTTGTTTTAAAAAACCCGTCAAGCAGTTGGGGGCCCGGGGAGGGCTGCGTTTTTTCCAAAAGTTTTGTTAAATTGTAAGGGAGTTTAGTTATTAGAGGCCAAAGGAAGGACTTACAAATGAAAGCTTTTCACGGAACCTCTGACTGAAGTGGGCGTGTTTGGCTTTCCGAAGTTACTTGGAAGTTAATAAATTTTTTGCGAGGAATACCCATGAGAACCGATGGGTTTTTTTGCCGAAAAAATGGGGATTTTTCCCGCACAGGGAAAAAATTTTGACCGGGTCCCAAATTCCCCATCCCCCTGTCAAGGATGTTGACTCAGGCCCAGACGTTTTTCCCATGTAAAGGGCCCCCGGAAGGGAAATTAACCCTCCTCTCCACCCGGTTTTTGAGCGGAAAATTGGGGCCGCTTTGTGGGTGTCTTATGGGGGGTTTAAAGCAATGTAAAGGAAAACCCGCTTTGCAACCAGTGAAGTGAGAACCTGCTCGCTGAGGGCCCAGCAAATGAAATTGCCCCTGAGGGGCGAAAGTAGGGGAACTTTCTCCCTGAGGACCCATGCAAATGAAAATTTCTGTCTGGGACATGGAAATGAAAATTTGCCCGCCCCGAGGGCGATGCAGTGGAAACCCGCTCGCGAGGACGATGCAGTGAACTTTTCTCTCTGGGACGATGCAGTGAAAAATTGCTTTCCTGAGGACGATTTCAGTGAACTTGCTCTTTTGAGGAGAAAGCAGTGAAATTGCCCCGTGAGGACGATGCAGGAACCCTTTCTTCCCCTTGGGGCCATGCAGTGAACCGCCGCTGAGGACGATGCAGTGAAAAGCTCGCTGAGGACGATGCAGTGAACCGCTTGCTGAGGCTGCCCGGTGAATCTGCTCGCTGAGGACGATTCAGTGAACCTGCTCGCGGGGGACGAAAGCAGTGGAAATTGCTCGCTGGGGAAGATGCGTGCCCTTTCTCGCTTTAGGACCCATGCAGGGGAACTTGGGCCGCTGAACGATGTGTGGAAAACCCGCTCGCTTGAGGACCCAGCCGTGAAACCCGCTCGCTGGGGGAAAGATCCCGTGAACCTGCTCGCCCGAGGACGAACCCGGAAAATTGCCGCTGAGGACGATTTCCGGGGGAAAATTGCTCCCTGAGGACGATGCAGTAACTTGCTCTTTTGAGGACGGGTGCAGGAAAAATTGCCGCTGGAACCCATGCCCGTGAAACCTGCTCGCTGAGGGGCATGCATTTAACCTGCTCGCTGGGGAAAGAAGCCGTGAACCCGCTCGCTTTAGGGCGATGCAGTGTATGATAGAAAGCAGAAGGTCATGTGGAAAGCAGGAAAAAGTGGTGACACGAACAAACACCCAACCCCACCCCACAGAGTGACGTCCCCAAAAAAAAAAACACATGTACAAAACTTTTGGGGTTTTTATTTTTGGACATGTTTTCCACACGTAGCTTTAAACAGTTTAATACAAAGAAGAAGAATTTTGGGGAAAAACGATGGGCTTTGAGATAACAGTCTTTTTACCACTCAAAAGCTGTCTTTTCCCCCACGCTCGTAAATCCCTCTTGTGATTTGCCGTTCTCGAGAAATTTCGAAAAACTTCCCCTCACCGCTGACGGCATTTTTCACGAAAGGAGTCCCAACTGTTTGGGTCGAGGAAAAGTAAAAATTTAAAATTTGAAGGTTAAAATCCGTAGATTTTTTTTCCGGGCAAAACCCCAAAATGTTTCCTGGGTGTGGGGGGACGTGTCCCTTTTAGAAGGAGATGTTAAGGTCCAGTTGTTTAAAAAGCGCCCTGCTGAGGGCAATCTTTTAAAGGGGCGCATTGTGGAATGACTGACGATTTCTTTAAAACACCCCTTTCCGAAGTTTTTCCCAGCTAAAGGGCCGACACATTTAAACCCCGTTGTCAAAAAACCCCCTTAAGTTTGGGTTTTGGCAATGCAATAACTTTAGGAGGCAGAATTTAAATTTCCCCCCAAGTAAAAAGCATGGTGGGAATAAGGGTGCCCACAACCCTTTAGGTTTTATCTCAAAAAAAGTGCCCGTCCAAATTTCCCTTTAAAAATAAGGTATCAAAATACTGCCCGGGGGTTCCCCTGTGGGACCTTTTGTATTTAAAGGGAAAAAAACAGAAGTGAAAATTTTTTTTTTTTTTCCCCAAAAAGGGGGAAAAATTTTTTTTTTTTTGGGAATTCCTTTTTTTTGGGGGGAAAAAAGGGGGGTTTTTTCCCCCCCCCTTTTTTCCCCCTTTTTTCCCCCTTTTTTTTTCCCCCTTTTTGTTTTTTTCCCCCCCCCTTTTTTTTTTTTCCCCCCCGAAATTTTTTTTTCCCCCCCTTTTTTGGGGTTTTTTTTTTTGGGGGGGCCCCCCCCCTTTTTTTAAAAAAAAACCCCCCCCCCTTTTTTTTTTGGGTTTAATTTTTCCCCCCATCCCCCGGGTTTTCCCCCAAAAAAAAAATTTTTAAAAAAAATTTTTTTTTTAAATTTTAAAAAAATTTTAAAAAATAAATTTTTAAAAAAAATTTTTTAAAATTTTTTTTTTTTTTGGTTTTTTTAGGGGTTTGGTTTTTTTGTTGGGTTAAAAAGGGGGGGGTTTTTTTTTGGGGGGGGGCCCCCCCCCCCCTTTTTTTCCCCATTTGACAGGCCCCCTTTTTTTTTCCCCCAGTTTGAGCAACCCCTGTTTTTCCCCAGTTTAAAAAGAGCCGCCTTTTTATTCCCCAACTACAACCCCCCTTTATTTCCCTTTTGAACAGGCCGCCTGTTTTTTCCCAGTTCTGAACAGAGCCCTGTTATTTCGCCAGTTCTGAACAGAGCCGCCTGTTATTTCCCCAGTTCTGAACAGAGCCGCCTGTTATTTCCCCAGTTCTGAACAGAGCCGCCTGTTATTTCCCCAGTTCTGAACAGAGCCGCCTGTTATTTCCCCAGTTCTGAACAGAGCCGCCTGTTATTCCCAAGTTCTAAACAGAGCCGCCTGTTATTTCCCCAGTTCTGAACAGAGCCCTGTTATTTCCCCAGTTTGAACAGAGCCCCCTGTTATTTCCCAGTTCTGAACAGAGCCGCCTGTTATTTCCCCAGTTCTCAACAGAGCCCGCCTGTTATTTCCCCAGTTCTGAACAGAGCCGTCTGTTATTTCCCCAGTTCTGAGAGAGCCGCCTGTTATTTCCCCAGTTCTGAACAGAGCCCCCTGTTATTTCCCCAGTTCTGAACAGAGCCGCCTGTTTTTTCCCCCAGTTCTGAACAGAGCCGCCTGTTTTTTCCCCAGTTCTGAACAGAGCCCGCCTGTTATTTCCCCAGTTCTGAACAAAAGCCCCCCTGTTATTTCCCCAGTTCTGAACAAAGCCGCCTGTTATTTCCCCAGTTCTGAACAAGCCGCCTGTTTTTCCCCAGTTCTGAACAGAGCCGCCTGTTATTTCCCAGTTCTGACAGGGGCCCGCCTGTTATTTCCCCAGTTCTGAGCAGAGCGCGCCTGTTATTTCCCAGTTCTGAACAGAGCCGCCTGTTATTTCCCCAGTTTCTGAACAGAACCGCCTGTTTTTTCCCCCAGTTCTAACAGAGCCGCCTGTTATTTTCCCCAGTTCTCAACGAGCCGCCTGTTATTTCCCCAGTTCTGAACAGAGCCGCGTTATTTCCCCGTTCTAAACCAGAGCGCCTGTTATTTTCCCCAGTTCTGAACAGAGCCGCCTGTTTTTTCCCCCAGTTCTGAACAGACCCGCCTGTTATTTCCCAGTTCTAAACAGAGTCGCTGTTATTTCCCCAGTTCTCAACAGAGCCGCCTTTTATTTCCCCAGTTCTAAAACAGAGCCGCCTGTTATTTCCCCATTTCTAAAAGCCGCCTGTTATTTCCCCATTCTGAACAGAGCGCCTGTTTTTCCCAGTTCTGACAGAGCCGCCTGTTATTTCCCCAGTTCTGAACAGAGCTGCCTGTTATTTTCCCGTTCTGAACAGACCCGCCTGTTATTTTCCCAGTTCTGAACAGAGCCGCCTGTTATTTCCCCTTCTGAACAGAGCCGCCTGTTATTTCCCCAGTTCTGAACAGAGCCGCCTGTTATTTCTCCAGTTCTGAACAGAGCCGCCTGTTATTTCCCCAGTTCTGAACAGAGCCGCCTGTTATTTTCCGTTCTGAAGAGCCGCTTGTTATTCCCCTGTTCTGAACAGAGCCGCCTGTTTTTTCTCCAGTTCGAAACAGAGCCGCCTGTTTTTCCCCATTTCTGAACAGAGCGCCTGTTTTTCCAGTTCTGAACAGAGCCGCCTGTTATTTTCCAGTTCTGACAGGCCGCCTGTTTATTTCCCATTCTGAACCAGAGCCGCCTGTATTTCTCCAGTTCTGAAAAAGGGGCCGCCTTTTAATTTCTCCAGTTCTGAACAGAGCCGCGTGTTATTTCCCCAGTTCTGAACAGAACCGCCTGTTATTTGTAAAGTAAAAGGACGCAAGTGCAACTAATGTGACATTTATTGTGGCAACGTTTCGCTCTCCAGAGCTTTTATCAAGCCTTTTACAAACAATACATGGACACAGAGGGTATAAAAAGGCTCAGAGTGAGGTGAATACTAGTGAGGTACCATTTCGATGTTCACTAGTGGTAGTAGTAGTAGTATAGTAGTAGTAGTGGTAGGGGACAAAGTAATACAATATGGTAGAGCAATTAATTCGTACATGGTAAAAGGATATAAAAGCTATTATTTGGGGTAACATAAAAATAGGTTGGACAAATATAAACTGGAATGAGGCAGCTTGTTTCAGTGTTCACTCTCTGTGTTTTGGTTGTAGTATAACAGGAGAGACTATGTGAGGGCAGGGTTTACTGTTTTCAGGAGGATTCTTGCTAAGACTTCGGAGATGGTGAAGCTGCCGTTGTTTTGTTTAATTGTATTCGAAACAGCGTCAGTGCTGATTCAAGGCACTTGCGTGAGCGGAAAATACTTTCTTTTTCACAATTGGGCGTCTCTAAATTTTCATAAGATGATTGGTGGAATTTCGGTGTTGTACACATAGGCGTTGTTTAGTTGTCGTTCCTACATGCGTATATGTGTTCATTGAGGCGGGTGTCGAGGTTTCTTGCTGCCTTCTGGGGACCATCAGCCCCGCTCATCTTAAACACTCAGGCGACCTTCTCAACCGCATCCGTAACCTCTCCATCCGTAACAAGAAACTAAGCAGTTTGGATGTGCTTCCCTCTCACAAAAGTACCTACCAAAAAAGCCATCGAGGTCTACGACGTAAAGTCAACCAGGACCTTAATCTTCCTTTACCTCCCGGAGATTTTGTTGACTTGATTGAACTCTGTGTTAACTTCAACTGTTTTTCCTTTCAATAAAAAGCTCTACAAACAAACCTACGGCATGGAATGGGGTCCCATAAGTGCCCCTCCTAGCCACTTATACATGGACAACCCAGAGTCCGAACACTTCGCCAACATCATCCCTTCAAACGTCACTTGGTTACGTTCGTGGACGATGTCCCGTCATAACTCCAAAACGTTTTGATGTACGGATCTTCAGGCAAGGCTCAACGCAGTTGAACCAGCGATTCAGTTTACACTAGAAGAAGGTCCAATGACAAGATACTTTCCTCGACGTCCTCATTCACAAAGGGAGACAACAACCTAAAATTTCAGTTTATCGGAAACCCACCAATAAAAATGATCTCACACACTTCTTTCCAGTCAAGTTCCCCAAAACCAAAAGAGGCATCATCATCGGGTTTTCCTAAGAGCATACCGATTTGTATGTCTGAGTTTCTTGACGAGGAAGTACTTATATTCACCAAACATTCACTGAGTTACAATTTCCTTCTTTTTTCATCAAAGACTGCAAGAAAGAGCTCTTCAGATCATCAATTCTCCACGCATCAACACCGCTCCCAACAAAGTTATAATTCTTCCCAACAGCCAGGTTGCACTAAACGTCTCAAAAGTACTTTCACAAGCTAACACCGGAGTCGCCATCGCTTTACCACTTCAATAGAGGATCTAACCAGGACAAAACCCAAGCACCACCCAACCAGTCAATGCAGGAGTTTACACTATACCCTGTGGAGGCTGTGACAAGATCTACTAGGTGAAACGCAAGAAACCTCGACACCCCGCCTCAATGAACACATATACGCATGTAGGAAAGACAACTTAAACAACGCCCGTGTACAACACCGGGAAAATTCCACCATCATCTTATGAAATTCAGAGACGCCCAAATTTGTGATAAAAGAAACGTATTCCGCACACGCAAGTGCCTTGAATCAGCACTGATCGCTGTTTCGAATACAATTAAACAAAACAACGGCAGGCCCTTCACCATCTCCGAAGTCTTAGCAAGAATCCTCCTGAAAACAGTAAACCCGCCATCACATAGTCTCTCCTGTTATACTACACAAAGCACAGAGAGTGAACACTGAAACAAGCTGCCTCATTCCGTTTTATTGTCCAACCTATTTTTATGTTACCCAGTAATAGTTTTATTTCCTTTTACCATGTACAATTAATTGCTCTACCATAGTATTATTTTGTCACTACACTACTCTATACTCACTACTTCTATCTACTATATCACTATACTACCACTAGTGCTTCAAAAGGTACCTCCTAGTATTCACCTCACTCTGACCCTTTTAAATACCCTCTGTGTCCATGATTGTTTGTATGGCTTGATAAAGCTCTGGAGGCGAAACGTGCCACAATAAATGTCACATTAGTTGCACTTGGCCTTTTACTTTACATTCTCGAAATTCTACCACTTTATTACGCCTGTATTTCTCCGTTCTAAACAGAGCCGCCTGTTATTTTCCAGTTCTGAACAGAGCCGCCTGTTATTTCCCAGTTCTGAACAGAACCGCCTGTTATTTCCCGTTCTGAACAGAGCCGCCTGTTTTTCCCCCAGTTCTGAACAAACCGCCTGTTATTTCCCCAGTTCTGAACAGAACCCGGCCTTTTTATTTCCCCAGTTCTGAACAGACCGCCTGTTATTTTCCCAAGTTCTGAAAAAGAGCCGCCTGTTATTACCCCAGTTCTGAACAGGGCGCCTGTTATTTCCCATTTCTGAACAGAGCCGCTGTTATTTCCCCAGTTGAACCGGCCGCCTGTTATTTCCCCGTTCTTGAACAGAGCGCCTTTTTCCCCAGTTCTGAAAAGAGCCGCCTGTTATTTCCCCAGTTCTGAACAGAGCCGCCTTATTTCCCCAGTTCTGAACGAGCCGCCTTTTTATTTCCCCCAGTTCTGAACAGAGCCGCCTGTTATTCCCCTCTGAACAAACCCTGTTATTCCCCCGGTTCTGAACAGAGCCCGCCTGTTAATTTCCCCAGTTCTGAACAGGAGCCCGCCTGTTATTTCTCCGTTCGAAAGAACCGCCTGTTTTTTCCCCATTCTGCACGAACCGCCTGTTATTTCCCCAGTTTCTGAACAGAACCGCTGTTATTCCCCTTCTGAACGAACGCCTGTATTTCCCCAGTTCTAAACAGAGCCGCCTGTTATTTCCCCGTTCTGAACCGAGCCCCTGTTATTCCCGGTTCTGAACAGAGCCACCTGTTATTTCCCAGTTCTGAACAGAGCCCCCTTTATTTCCCATTTGAACAGAGCCGCCTGTTATTTCCCCGGTTCTGAAACAGAGCCGCCTGTATATTTCCCCCAGTTCTGAACAAAACCCCGCCTGTTATTTCCCGTTCTGACAGAGCCGCCTGTTTTTCCCCCCGTTCTGAACAGAACCGCCTGTTTTTTCCCCCCAAGTTCTGCACAGAACCGCCTGTTATTTCCCCGTTCTGAACAGAACCGCCTGTTATTTCCCCATTTCTGAACAAACCGCCTGTACTGAACAATATTTTAACAAACCACAAAAGTGATCTGAAAAACATCATCACTTTTTTTATTTCTCTTGTTTTGAGAGTTCTTTTTATCAACCCAATTATTTTTCGGCTTTTCATGACATTTACCTCATTATGGTCTTTGATCGGAGTTTTATCGTGACTGGAATATATTGTATTAAAATTTCTGGTGTCCTTAATTGGTTCCTCACTGCTTGTAACGATCAACTTAAGCCTATTATTTTTTTCTCGTAGGATGTAATTTGCTTTCTTCTATCTTCTAGGGTTTATCATCTTCCATTTAACATTTAGAAGGTTAGGTAAAAGGACACAAGTGCAACATTTCGCTCTCCAGGAGCTTGAAATCCATGACAAGTGAGTTATAAAACGGGCTTGCCGTGGGTTCGAGTCCCGTCATTTGTGTGATTTGTTTACAATCGTGTTACTGCGATTTCGTGAGTCGTGACAGAATGAGTCACACAGGAAGCTTCCTTCAACGACCAAAACTGTAATTAATTTAAATATAAAATAGAAGTTCCTAGCCAAGGTATCTCGTTCTTGAAGTGATTGTTGTAGCAAGATACTCAGAGCATCATCACAAATGTTTCAGGTTTGACGTTCATGTATGAAGAAAAACTGGTTTGTTGTTTACCACTGTATTGTATCTCTGTACCTTCTGTTTTCGTATTGTTTATTAATTTTGTCCTTAAAATCTCTAATTCACTCTGCCTACAAAATAAGCTTTGTTTACTTTCATTTACTAATTTCGTAATTTTGTAACTTTGCGTTCGTTTCACGTGTAATTTTCGACAGCTTAGTATTTCGTAACGTCGTCTGGTTTTATAGTGACAATCTGGAGATGTTAGGGTGAAAATAGTTTATCAAAATAACACCGACCTTGTTGGAACATACAGGAACACATTGTGGCGTGAGAGTATCAATGTTGTGTTCCATATTCGCTGATTTTTCCTGGCACGGTATTCACCTAGTTAACAGCTTTGATCTAGTATTTTTTTTCTGTGGCAGTTGCGGTTTTTGTTTACAGGCGGATGTTCCCGAGCTTCCTGTTTTATCTCTCTCTCTCTCTCCCCTCTCATCCCCTCTCTTTTCTCCCCCTCTCTCTCTCTCTCCCCCTCCCCTCTCATCTCTCTCTCTCCCATCTCTCTCCCCTCTCTCTCTCTCCTCTCTCTCTCTCCTCCCTCTGAATATATATTTCCTCACATTGTTACTCTTTTATGTAGTGTTTGCTGTTGCTGTCATGAATTGGTCCGCAATTTTGCATCTTCACGGCATTTCCCATTCATCTTTCCCTTTGTGGGTATATATTTCTACTGTTTTTTGTCTCCGTCATCTCTATCTGCTTGTTCATTGCTAGCAGCAGCAGTGTATATATATATATATATATTAATATATATATTTATAATATATATATATATAATATAATATATATTTTTAAATATATATTATATATATATATATATTTTTATATATAATATATTCTAGGCTATTATATATTATATTGAAGTTAATTTTTGTTTTAAACATCTTTAGGCCATAGTTGTGTTGGAGTTGTGTGGACTCTGAGAGTGAAGGACGTGTGAGTGCTTTTGTGGGAGGCCAAGTGTGCGTGTGGAGGACATTAGTACTCGTGTACTCCCGTCACTCCACGTGTCCTCCACCACTCTCTTTATAGGACAGTACTACCACCTCTCCACAACGTGGCCACTCAGATAGCACCTGCCTGGCGCCTCTGGTTGTGCCACTCAGATAGCACCTGCCTGGCATCTCTGGTTATGCAACTCAGACAGCACCTGCCTGGCATCTCTGGTTGTGCCACTCAGACAGCACCTGCCTGGCATCTCTGGTTGTGCCACTCAGACAGCACCTGCCTGGCATCTCTGGTTGTGCCACTCAGAAAGCACCTGCATGGCATCTCTGGTTGTGCCACTCAGACAGCACCTGCCTGGCATCTCTGGTTGTGCCACTCAGACAGCACCTGCCCGGCATCTCTGGTTGTGCCACTCAGACAGCACCTGCATGGCATCTCTGGTTGTGCCACTCAGACAGCACCTGCCTGGCATCTCTGGTTGTGCCACTCAGACAGCACCTGCCTGGCATCTTGGTTGTGCCACTCAGAAAAGCAACCTGCATGGCATCTCTGGTTGTGCCACTCAGACAGCACCTGCCTGGCATCTCTGGTTGTGCCACTCAGACAGCACCTGCCTGGCATCTCTGGTTGTGCCACTCAGACAGAAACCTGCATGGCTCTCTGGTTGTTGCCACTCAGACAGCACCTGCCTGGCATCTCTGGTTGTGCCACTCAGACAGCACTCCCTGGCATCTCTGGTTGTGCCATTCAGACAGCACCTGCCTGGCTCTCTGGTTGTGCCACTCAGACAGCACCTGCCTGGCATCTCTGGTTGTGCCACTCAGACAGCACCTGCCTTACATCTCTGGTTGTGCCACTCAGACAGCACCTGCCTGGCATCTCTGGTTGTGCCACTTAGACAGCACCTGCCTGGCATCTCTGGTTGTGCCACTCAGACAGCACCTGCCTGGCATCTCTGGTTGTGCCACTCAGACAGCACCTGCCTGGCATCTCTGGTTGTGCCACTCAGACAGAACCTGCCTGGCATCTCGGGTTTTGGCCACTCAGACAGCACCTGCCTGACATCTTGGTTTGCCACTCAGCCCAGCACCTGCCTGGCATCTCTGGTTGTGCCACTCAACAGCACCTGCTGGCATCTCTGGTTGTGCCACTCAGACAGCACCTGCCTGGCTTCTCGGGTTGTCCCACTCAGACAGAAACCTGCCTGGCATCTCTGGTTGTGCCACTCAGACAGCACTGCCTGGCATCTCTGGTTGTGCCACTCAACAGCACCTGCCTGGCATCTCTGGTTGCCACTCAGACAGCACCTGCCTGGCATCTCGGGTTGTGCCACTCAGGGGACAGCACCTGCATGGCATCTCTGGATGTGCCACTCAGACAGCACCTGCCGGGCATCTCTGGTTGTGCCACTCAGACAGCACCTGCCTGGCATCTCTGGTTGTGCACTCAAGACAGCACCTCCCGGGCATCTCTGGTTGTCCACTCAGACAGCACCTGCCTGGCATCTCTGGTTTTTGCCACTCAGACAGCACCTGCCTGGCATCTCTTGTTGTGTCACTCAGACAGCACCTGCCTGGCACCCCTGGTTGTGCCACTCAGACAGCACCTGCCTGGCACCCCTGGTTGTGCCACTCAGACAGCACCTGCCTGGCACCCCTGGTTGTGCCACTCAGACAGCACCTGCCTGGCACCCTGGTTGGGGCCACTCGGGACAGCACCTGCCTGGCACTTCTGGTTGTGCCACTCAGACAGCACCTGCCTGGCATCTCTGGTTGTGCCACTCAGACAGCACCTGCCTGGCATCTCTGGTGGTGCCACTCAGACAGCACCTGCCTGGCATCTCGGGTTTGTGCCACTCAGACAGCACCTGCCTGGAAATCTCTGGTTTTTGCCACTCAGACAGCACCTGCCTGGCATCTCTGGTTGTGGACTCAGACAAAAACGTGCAGGCATCTCTGGTTTTTGCCACTCAGACAGCACCTGCCTGGCATCTCTGGTTGTGGCACTCAGCAGCACCTGCCTGGCATCTATGGTTGTGCCACTCAGACAGCACCTGATGGCATCTTGGTTTTTGCCACTCAGACAGCACCGGCCTGGCATCTCTGGTTGTGGCACTCAGACAGCACCTGCCTGGCATCTCTGGTTGTGCCACTCAGACAGCACCTGCCTGGCATCTCGGGTTTTGTGCCACTCAGCACCTGCCTGGCATCTCTGGTTGTCCCACTCAGACAGCACCTGCCTGGCATCTCTGGTTGGGGCCACCAGACAGCACCTGCCTGGCACCACTGGTTGTCCCACTCAGACAGCACCTGCCTGGCACCCCAGGTTGTGCCACCCCAGACAGCACCTCCCTGGCACCATGGTTGTGCCACTCAGACAGCACCTGCCTGGCACCACTGGTTGTGCCACTCAGACAGCACCTGCCTGGCCCCCACTGGTTGTGCCACTCAGACAGCACCTCCGGCACCCCGGGTTTTGTGCCACTCAGACAGCACCTGCTGGCACCACTGGTTGTGCCACTCAGACAGCACCTGCCTGGCACCACTGGTTGTGCCACTCAGACAGCCCTGCCTGGCACCACGGGTTGTGCCACTCAGAGAGCACCTGCCTGGCACCCCAGGTTTGCCACTCAACCAGCACCTGCCGGCACCTCTGGTTGTGCCACTCAGAAGGGCACCTGCCTGGCACCCACTGGTTGTGCCACTCAGACAGCACCTGCCTGGCACCACTGGTTGTGCCACTCAGACAGCACCTGCCTGGCACCACTGGTTGTGCCACTCAGACAGCACCTGCCGGGGGCACCCCAGGTTTGTGCCAACTCAGAAAAACACTGCCTGGCACCCCAGGTTGTGCCACTCAGACAACACCTGCCTGGCACCCCAGGTTGTGCCACTCAGACAGTACCTGCCTGGCACCCCAGGTTGTGCCACTCAGGCAACACCTGCCTGGCACCCCAGGTTGTGCCACTCAGACAACACCTGCCTGGCACCCCAGGTTGTGCCACTCAGACAACACCTGCCTGGCACCCCAGGTTGTGCCACTCAGACAACACCTGCCTGGCACCCCAGGTTGTCCCCACTAGACAACACCTCCCTGACACCCCAGGTTGTGCCACTCAGACAACACCTGCCTGGCACCCGGGTTTTGTGCCACTCAGACAACACCTGCCTGGCACCCCAGTTTTTGCCACTCAGACAACACCTGCCTGACCCCCCAGGTTGTGCCACTCAGACAACACCTGCCTGGCACCCCAGGTTGTGCCACTCAGACAACACCTGCCTGGCACCCCAGGTTGAGCCACTCAGACAACAACTGCCTGGCACCCCAGGTTGTGCCACTCAGACAACACCTGCCTGGCACCCCAGGTTGTGCCACTCAGACAGCACCTGCCTGGCACCCCAGGTTGTGCCACTCAGCAACACCTGCCGGCACCCCAGGTTGTGAACCAGACAACACCTGCCTGGCACCCCGGGTTGTGCCACTCAGACAACACCTCCCTGGGCACCCAGGTTGTGCCCCTCAGACAACACCTGCCTGGCACCCCAAGGTTGTGCCACTCAGAAAACACCTGCCTGGCACCCCAGGTTGTGCCACTCAGAAAACACTGCCTGGCACCCCAGGTTGTGCCACTCAGACAACACCTGCCTGGCACCCCAGGTTGTGCCACTCAGACAACACCTGCCTGGCACCACTGGTTGTGCCACTCAGACAGCACCTGCCTGGCACCCCAGGTTGTGCCACTCAGACAGCACCTGCCGGGCACCCCAGGTTGTGCCACTCAGACAACACCTGCCGGAAACCCCAGGTTGTGCCACTCAGACAACGCCTGCCTGGCACCACTGGTTGTGCCACTCAGACAGCACCTGCCTGGCACCCCAGGTTGTGCCACTCAGACAGCACCTGCCTGGCACCCCAGGTTGTGCCACTCAGACAGCACCTGCCTGGCACCCCAGGTTGTGCCACTCAGACAGCACCTGCCTGGCACCCCAGGTTGTGCCCCTCGGACTGCACCTGCCTGGCACCCCAGGTTGTGCCACTCAGACAGCACCTGCCTGGCACCACTGGTTGTGCCCCTCAGACTGCACCTGCCTGGCACCACTGGTTGTGCCACTCAGACAGCACCTGCCTGGCACCCCAGGTTGTGCCACTCAGACAGCACCTGCCTGGCACCCCAGGTTGTGCCACTCAGACAGCACCTGCCTGGCGCCCCAGGTTGTGCACTCAGACAGCACCTGCCTGGCACCCCAGGTTGTGCCCCTCGGACTGCACCTTGCCTGGCACCCCAGGTTGTGCCACTCAGACAGCACCTGCCTGGCAACCACTGGTTGTGCCCTCAGACTGCACCTGCCTGGCACCCAGGTTGTGCCAACTCAGACAGCACCTGCCTGGCAGCACTGGTTGTGCCCTCAGACTGCACCTGCCTGGACCCCAGGTTTTTGCCACTCGGGACAGGAACCTGCCTGGCACCCAGGTTTGTGCACTCAGACAACACCTGCCTGGCACCCCGGGGTTGTGCCACTCAGACAACGCCTGCCTGGCACCACTGTTGTCCCACTCAGACAGCACCTGCTGGCCCCCCAGGTTGTGCCACTCAGACAGCACCTGCCTGGAAACCCCAGGTTGTGCCACTCAGACAGCACCTGCCTGGCACCCGGGTTTTGTGCCACTCAGACAGCACCTGCCTGGCACCCAGGTTGTGCCACTCAGACAGCACCTGCCGGCACCCCAGGTTGTGCCATCAGACTGCACCTGCCTGGCACCACTGGTTGTGCCACTCAGACAGCCCCTGCCTGGCCCCAAACTGGTTGTGCCACTCGGGACAGCACCTGCCTGGACCACTGGTTGTGCCACTCAGACAGCACCTGCCTGCCCCAGGTTGTGCCACTCAGACAGCACCTGCTGGCACCCGGGTTTGTGCCCCCTCAGACAGGCACCTCCCTGGCACCACTGGTTGTGCCACTCGAACAGCACCTGCCTGGCACCACTGGTTGTGCCACTAGACAGCACCTCCCTGGCACCAAATGGTTGTGCCACTCAGACAGCACCTTGCCTGGCACCCCAGTTGTGCCACTCGACAACACCTGCCTGGCACCCCAGGTTGTGCCACTCAGACAACACCTGCTGGCAACCCAGGTTGTGCCACTCAGACAGCACCTGCCTGGCACCCAGGTTGTGCCACTCAGCAACACCTGCCTGGCACCCCCAGGTTGTGCCACTCAGACAACACCTGCCTGGCACCCCAGGTTGTGCCACCAGACAACACCTGCCTGGCCCCCAGGTTGTGCCACTCAGACAACACCTGCCTGGCACCCCAGGTTGTGCCACTCCAGAAAACACCTGCCTGGCACCCCAGGTTGTGCCACTCAGACAACACCTGCCTGGCACCCCAGGTTGTGCCACTCAGACAACACCTGCCTGGCACCCCAGGTTGTGCCACTCAGACAACACCTGCCTGACCCACCCGGGTTTGGGTGCCACTGGGACAACACCTCCCTGGCACCCCAGGTTGTGCCACTCAGACAACACCTGCGGGAAACCCCAGGTTGTGCCACTCAGACAACACCTGCGGGCACCCCAGGTTGTGCCACTCAGACAACACCTGCCGGGCCCACCCCAGGTTGTGCCACTCAGACAGCACCTGCCTGGCACCCCAGGTTGTGCCACTCAGACAACACCTGCCTGGCACCCCAGGTTGTGCCACTCAGACAACACCTGCCTGGCACCCCAGGTTGTGCCACTCAGAAAAACACCTGCCTGGCACCCCAGGTTGTGCCCCCAGACAACACCTGCCTGGCACCCAGGTTGTGCCACTCAGACAACACCTGCCTGGCACCCCATGTTGTGCCACTCAGACAACACCTGCCTGGCACCCCAGGTTGTGCCACTCAGACAACACCTGCCTGGCACCACTGGTTGTGCCACTCAGACAGCACCTGCCTGGCACCCCAGGTTGTCCCATTTCAGACAGCACCTCCCTGGCACCCCAGGTTGTGCCACTCAGACAACACCTGCCGGGCCCACGGGTTGTGCCACTCAGACAGCACCTCCCTGGCACCCCAGGTTTTTGCCACTCAAAACAGCACCTGCCGGGGCACCCCGGGTTTGTGCCACTCAGACAACACCTGCCGGGCACCCCGGGTTGTCCCAAACTCAGACAACGCTGCCTGGGCACCACTGGTTGTGCCACTCAGACAGCACCTGCCTGGCACCCCAGGTTGTGCCACTCAGACAGCACCTGCCTGGCACCCCAGGTTGTGCCACTCAGACAGCACCTGCCTGGCACCCCAGGTTGTGCCACTCAGACAGCACCGGGCCTGGCCCCCAGGTTGTGCCCCTCGGACTGCACCTGCCTGGCACCCCAGGTTGTGCCACTCAGACAGCACCTGCCTGGCACCACTGGTTGTGCCCCTCAGACTGCACCTGCCTGGCACCCCAGGTTGTGCCACTCAGACAGCACCTGCCTGGCACCACTGGTTGTGCCCCTCAGACTGCACCTCCCTGGCACCCATGTTGTGCCCTCAGACAGCACCTGCCTGGCACCCCAGGTTGTGCCACTCAGACTGCACCTGCCTGGCACCCCAGGTTGTGCCACTCAGACTGCACCTGCCTGGCACTTCTGGTTGTGCCACTCAGACAGCACCTGCCTGGCACCACTGGTTGTGCCCCTCAGACTGCACCTGCCTGGCACCCCATGTTGTGCCACTCAGACAGCACCTGACTGGCGCCTCTGATGGTTTAATCCTTTAAGCTAATTACAACTTAAAATATTTATGAGGGTTGTAAGAAATATTGATGTTGATTAATGTTCTCCCACGCCCCCTCCCACGCCCCTCCCACGCCCCCTCCCACGCCCCCTCCCACGTCCCCCAAAATCCTCCCCCACGCTCTCTCCAAGTCCCCTCCCACGCCCCTTCCCAAGCCACATCCCACGCCCTCCCACGCCCCCTCCCACGCCCCCATCCCACGCCCCCTCCACGCCCTCTTGCCCGCCCCCTCCCACGCACCTTCCAAAGCCATCTCCGACGCCCCCTCCCACGCTCCCATCCCACGACCCTTCCTGACCCCCTCCCACGCCCCTCCCACGCCCCCTCCCACTCTCCTTCTCATACCCCCTTTTCAGATTCTATGTTTGAAGACTTGTTTAAAATATAGGAGAGAAGTGAAGGGATGTCGGGGTGTCGTGGTGTCGTGGTGGTGTGTGAGTGTCGTGGTGTGATGTCGGGGTTTGTGGTGTGGTCGTTGGTGTGTTGTGGTGTGAGTGTCGTGGTGTGTTGTGGTGTGAGTGTCGTGGTGTGTTGTGGTGTGAGTTCGTGGTTTTGATGCGTGGGTCGTGGTGTAAGTGTCGTGGTGTTGTGGGTAGTGTCGTGGTGTGTTGTGGTGTGAGTGTCGTGGTGTGGTGTCGTGGTGTAAGTGTCGTTGTGTTGTGGTGTGAGTGTCGTGGTGTGTGTGGTGTGAGTGTCGTGGTGTGAGTGTCGGGGTGTCGTGGTGTAAGTGTCGTGGTGTTGTGGTGTGAGTGTCGTGGTGTGTTGTGGTGTGATGTGGTGGGGGTGAGTGTCGTGGTGTCGTGGTGTAAGTGTCGTGGTTTTTGGTGGTGTGAGTGTCGTGGTGTGTTTGTGGTGTGAGTGTCGTGGGTGAGTGTCGTAGTGTTTGTGGTGTGAGTGTCGTGGTGTTGTGGTGTGAGTGTCGTGGTGTTGTGGTGTGAGTGTCGGGGTGGGGAGTGTCGGGGTGTTGTTGTGTGAGTGTCGTGGTGGTTTGTGGTGAGGGGTCGTGGTGTGAGTGTCGTGGTGTTGTGGTGTGTGTCGTGGTGTCGTGGTGTGAGTGTCGTGGTGTTGGGGTGTAAAGTGTCGTGGTGTGTTGTGGTGTGAGTGTCGTGGTGTTGTGGTGTGTGTCGTGGTGTCGTGGTGTGAGTGTCTTTGTGTTGTGGTGTGTGTCGTGGTGTCGTGGTGTAAGTGTCGTGGTGTTGTGGTGTGAGTGTCGTGGTGTGTTGTGGTGTGAGTGTCGTGTGTGGGGTGTCGTGGTGTTGTGGTGTGAGTGTCGTGGTGTGAGTGTCGTGGTGTGAGTGTCGTGGTGTGGTGTTCGTGGTGCGAGTGTTTTGGGTGTGAGTGTCGTGGTGTGAGTGTGGGGTGTGAGTGTCGTGGTGTGAGTGTCGTGGTGTGAGTGTCATGGTGTGAGTGTCGTGGTGTGAGTGTCGTGGTGTGAGTGTCGTGGTGTGAGTGTCGTGGTGTGAGTGTCGTGGTGTGAGTGTCGTGGTGTGAGTGTCGTGGTGTGTGTGTCGTGGTGTGAGTGTCGTGGTTTTGAGTGTCTTGGTGTGAGTGTCAGGGTGTGAGTGTCGTGGTGTGAGTGTCGTGGTGTTGTGGTGTGAGTGTCGTGGTGTGTTGTGGTGTGAGTGTCGTGGTGTGAGTGTCGTGGGGTTGTGGTGTGAGTGTCGTGGTGTGAGTGTCGTGGTGTGAGTGTCGTGGTGTGAGTGTCGTGGTGTGAGTGTCGTGGTGTGAGTGTCGTGGTGTGAATGTCGTGGTGTGAGTGTCGTGGTGTGAGTGCCTGGTGTGAGTGCCGTGGTTGGAGTGCCGTGGTGGAGTGTCGTGGTGTGAGTGTCGTGGTGTGAGTGTCGTGGTGTGAGTGTCGTGGTGTGAGTGTCTTGGTGTGAGTGTCGTGGTGCGAGTGTCTTGGTGCGAGTGTCGTGGTGTGTGTCTGTGCAGAAATGAAGGCATCTCTGTTGGTTTTCTGTAGAGTGCCACGAAGGAGATCTTCGTTCGGTTTCCTGCACAGAACATTAAGAAATGGCCTTTTACCTCCATTTTATACCTCATGAGCAAATTTTATGCTAATTTCGACGTTCCTGATCTTCGATATATAACCAAAACTTCATCGACATATTTAAGCCATATGACTGTATTAGGAACAATAATGTAAACACGTTTCCGAACCGAGGCCCTTCAAAAAACTGGCTACCATGTCAGAATGATGAAGTCATTTCCGGGTAGAGACAAGCTGATGTCATGTGTAAGCGAATGCATCAGTGGGAATGTTAGTGAAAGCTGAAGTGACGTCCAGTGATGTCATATGTCTGTTTATGTTGATGTTTTTGATGTGTGTAGGGAGGTCGCCAGAGTGGTTAAGATGAGCAGGGCTACAGTGTCCTCTCATTCACATTATCGTTGCGCTTCTACACACACTAACACACCTCTTAGAAGACTGTTAAACCAGAATCCTAGAGTTGTGAAGAGCTTCAAGATTCTAACTTATTGACTAACACAGCTTTAGAAACCAAAAGTAATGTTAACTTTCATAGCCCCCAAAAAATCTAGTGTAAACGAGACTAACATTACAAGGTGTATCTTACAACGGTCAGACGGAACACAGAATTCGATGTATATGATTCCGGTCCTCTACTTACGAGAAAGAGAGACAGGCTGGAGGGTACAGAGACAGACTGGAGGGTAGAAAGAGAGACAGGCTGGAGGGTAGAAAGAGAGACAGGCTGGAGGGTAGAAAGAGAGATAGACTGGAGGGTAGAAAGAGAGACAGGTTGGAGGGTAGAAAGAGAGACCGGCTGGAGGGTAGAAAGAGAGACAGGCTGGAGGGTAGAAAGAGAGACAGGCTGGAGGGTAGAAAGAGAGATAGACTGGAGGGTAGAAAGAGAGACAGGCTGGAGGGTAGAAAGAGAGACAGGTTGGAGGGTAGAAAGAGAGACAGGCTGGAGGGTAGAAAGAGAGACAGGCTGGAGGGTAGAAAGAGAGATAGACTGGAGGGTAGAAAGAGAGACAGGTTGGAGGGTAGAAAGAGAGACCGGCTGGAGGGTAGAAAGAGAGACAGGCTGGAGGGGAGAAAGAGAGACAGGCTGGAGGTTAGAAAGAGAGAAAAGATGGAGGGTAGAAAGAGAGACAGGCTGGAGGGCAGAAAGAGAGACAGACTGGAGGGTAGAAAGATAGACAGACTGCAGGGTAGAAAGAGAGACAGGCTGGAGGGTAGAAAGAGAGACAGGCTGGAGGGTAGAAAGAGAGACAGACTGGAGGGTAGAAAGAGAGATAGACTGGGGGGGTAGAAAGCGAGACAGGCTGGAGGGTAGAAAGAGAGACAGGCTGGAGGGTAGAAAGAGAGACAGACTGGAGGGTAGAAAGAGAGACAGGCTGGAGGGTAGAAAGAGAGATAGACTGGAGGGTAGAAAGAGAGACAGGCTGGAGGGTAGAAAGAGAGACAGGCTGGGAGGGTAGAAAGAGAGACGGCTGGAGGGTAGAAAGAGAGACAGTTGGGAGGTTAGAAAGAGAAACAGGCTGGAGGGTAGAAAAAAGAGACAGACTGGAGGGTAGAAAGAGAGATAGACCCGGTGGGTAGAAAGGAGGGCAGACTGGAGGGTAGAAAGATAGACAGACTGCAGGTAAAAGATAACAGACTGGAGGGTAGAAAGAGAGACAGACTGGAGGGTAGAAAGATAGACAGACTGGAGGGTAGAAAGATAGACAGACTGCAGGGTAGAAAGAAGAGACAGGCTGGGGGGTAGAAAGAGAGGGCAGGCTGGAGGGGAGAAAGAGAACAGACTGGAGGGTAGAAAGAGAGATAGGGCTGGAGGGTAGAAAGAGAGACAGGCTGGAGGGTAGAGAGACAGGCTGGAGGTAGAAAGAGAGACAGGCTGGAGGGTAGAAAGAGAGACAGGTTGGAGAGTAGAAAGAGAGACAGGCTTGGGGTAGAAGAGAGACAGGCTGGAGGGTAGAAAGAGAGACAGGCTGGAGGGTAAAAAGAGAGACAGGCTGGAGGGTAGAAAGAGAGACAGGCTGGAGGGTAGAAAGAGAGACAGGCTGGAGGGTAGAAAGATAGATAGACTGGAGGGTAGAAAGAGAGACAGGCTGGAGGGTAGAAAGAGAGACAGGCTGGTGAGTAGAAAGAGAGACAGGCTGGAGGGTAGAAAGAGAGACAGGCTGGAGGGTAAAAAGAGAGACAGGCTGGAGGGTAGAAAGAGAGACAGGCTGGAGGGTAGAAAGAGAGACAGACTGGAGGGTAGAAAGAGAGATAGACTGGAGGGTAGAAAGAGAGACAGGCTGGAGGGCAGAAAGAGAGACAGACTGGAGGGTAGAAAGATAGATAGACTGGAGGGTAGAAAGAGAGACAGGCTGGAGGGTAGAAAGGGAGACAGGCTGGAGGGTAGAAAGAAAGACAGACTGGAGGGTAGAAAGAGAGATAGACTGGTGGGTAGAACGAGAGACAGGCTGGAGGGTAGAAAGAGAGACAGGCTGGAGGGTAGAAAGAGAGACAGGCTGGAGGGTAGAAAGAGAGACAGGCTGGAGGGTAGAAAGAGAGACAGGCTGGAGGGTAGAAAGAGAGACAGGCTGGAGGGTAGAAAGAGAGACAGGGCTGGAGGGTAGAAAGAGAGAAGACTGGAGGGTAGAAAGAGAGACAGGCTGGAGGGCAGAAAGAGAGACAGACGGAGGGTAGAAAGATAGATAGACTCGAGGGCAGAAAGAGAGACAGGCTGGGGGTAGAAAGATAGATAGACTGGAGGGTAGAAAGAGAGACAGGCTGGAGGGTAGAAAGAGAGACAGGCTGGTGAGTAGAAAGAGAGACAGGCTGGAGGGTAGGAAAGAGAGACAGACGGAGGGTAGAAAGAGAGATAGATGGAGGTAGAAAGAGAGACAGGCTGGAGGGTAGAAAGAGAGACAGGCTGGAGGGTAGAAAGAGAGACAGACTGGAGGGTAGAAAGAGAGACAGGCTGGAGGGTAGAAAGAGAGACAGGCTGGAGGGTAGAAAGAGAGACAGACTGGAGGGTAGAAAGAGAGACAGGCTAGGTAGAAAGAGAGACAGTTGGAGGGTAGAAAGAGAGACAGGCTGGAGGGTAGAAAGAGAGACAGGCTGGAGAGTAGAAAGGGAATCAACCTACCTAATGCCATCCTTAACAAAATAAATGAGATATCTCTAAATGATCCTAATCCATATCTTTATTTAATTGATTAGATTCACGACGCTAATAAAGCAGAGTTATAAGCTGTAAGGTGATCCAGAAACAATAAATAATTATCTGAAGTTAGGTAAGCAGATGGAAGACGACCGTTGACCAACCTGTCTTGCACGCAGGTATGCAACATTACACGTTGCTCTCCCTTCGCTTACCTGCAAGCCTTTCAATAATGCAGTGAAAAAATAGACGTTTTTGCTGCTGGCAGTTGAGTTGGAGGGAGTGGAGAGTGGGTCGAGTGACTTTTGCTTCTCTATCCTTCTGTTATCTGTGCGGGCATCTAGATAGGATCTGTTAGTCTTCTAAACAGATAATGTCTGTAAAGGTTGTAAAGTTCTGTTATAAAGTCTTCCTTGTGCACTGTTTCTCTCTCTCTCTCTCTCTCTCTCTCTCTCTCTCCTCTCTCTCTCTCTCTCTCTCTTCTCTCTCCTCTTCTCTCTCTCCCCTTCTCTCTCTCTCCTCTTCTCTCTGTCTGTCTTTCTCTCTCCTCTCACTCGTCGTGATATCCCGTCCCCTCTCTCTCAATTTTTCTGGCCACCTTTTGCACCCCGATATAATTGCACGCTCTTTCCCTCATCAAATCCACCCATCTAATCAGGTTACCGTGCACAAACTCACAAAATTTGTGCTTCGTAATGTGCTCAGCGCTGGAGGCCGTCATGGCTCATTTGATTTATTATATCATCTTGTAATGTTTGTTTAAAATCCTGTCAAGCAGTTTGGGGGGAGGGCTGCGTTTTCCAAACGTATGTAGTTGTAAGGTAGTCAGTTATTAGAGGCAATGGAAGGACTTACAAATGAATGCTTTACACGGAACCTCTGACTGATGTGGAGTCGTGCATCGGCTTGCCGAAGTTACTTGGAAGTTAATATTTATTGTCGAGGATATACGATGAGAACCGATGGGTTTTTCGCGCTAATAACTGGGATTCCAGCACAGGGAATGTTATGACCGGCTCCCGGTCTCCACACTCCTCCTGTCAAGGATGTCTGACTCAGGCTAGACGTTCTCCCATGTAAAGGTCCCCTGATGAAGTTAACCCTCTCTCTCCACCAGGTTAATGAGCGGAAAATTGAGCCTGCTTTGTGATGCTCTTATGCGGGTAATGCAATGTAAAGGAACCTGCTTGCAACCAGTGAAGCTGAGAACCTGCTCGCTGAGAACGATGCAGTGAACTTGCTCTCTGAGGACGATGTAGTGAACTTGCT
>NC_069401.1:4777445-4779230 GCF_026875155.1 Cherax quadricarinatus
GTACAAGAGTCATCCACCTGCCAGTGCTCAGTACAAGAGTCATCCACCCTGCCAGTGCTCAGTACAAGAGTTATCCACCCTGCCAGTGCTCCGTACAAGAGTCATCCACCCTGCCAGTGCTCCGTACAAGAGTCATCCACCCTGCCAGTGCTCCGTACAAGAGTCATCCACCCTGCCAGTGCTCCGTACAAGAGTCATCCACCCTGCCAGTGCTCAGTACAAGAGTCATCCACCCTGCCAGTGCTCAGTACAAGAGTTATCCACCCTGCCAGTGCTCCGTACAAGAGTCATCCACCCTGCCAGTGCTCCGTACAAGAGTCATCCACCCTGCCAGTGCTCCGTACAAGAGTCATCCACCCTGCCAGTGCTCCGTACAAGAGTCATCCACCCTGCCAGTGCTCCGTACAAGAGTCATCCACCCTGCCAGTGCTCCGTACAAGAGTCATCCACCCTGCCAGTGCTCCGTACAAGAGTCATCCACCCTGCCAGTGCTCCGTACAAGAGTCATCCACCCTGCCAGTGCTCCGTACAAGAGTCATCCACCCTGCCAGTGCTCAGTACAAGAGTCATCCACCCTGCCAGTGCTCAGTACAAGAGTCATCCACCCTGCCAGTGCTCCGTACAAGAGTCATCCACCTGCCAGTGCTCCGTACAAGAGTCATCCACCCTGCCAGTGCTCAGTACAAGAGTCATCCACCCTGCCAGTGCTCAGTACAAGAGTCATCCACTCCGCTAGTATCAAAGGAAAGGTACAGTCAGTCTGCAAGTTACAATACTGCTAAGTTCAGCTGTGTTCTCCAGACGAATTTTGTAACTGAGCCACACCTATTCTGGATGGTCGTGACCACTCTGGATGGTCGTGACCACTCTGGATGGTCGTGACCACTCTGGATGGTCGTGACCACTTTCGATGGTTGTGACCACTTTCGATGGTTGTGACCACTCTGAATGGATGTGACCACTCTGGATGGTCGTGACCACTCTGGATGGTCGTGACCACTTTCGATGGCTGTGACCACTTTGGATGGTTGTGACCACTCTGGATGGTTGTGACAACTCTGGATGGTCGTGACCACTCTGGATGGTCGTGACCACTTTCGATGGTTGTGACCACTTTCGATGGTTATGACCACTCTGGATGGTCGTGACCACTCTGGATGGTTGTGACCACTCTGGATTGTCGTGACCACTCTGGATGGTCGTGGCCACTTTGGATGGTTGTGACCACTTTGGATGGTTGTGACCACTCTGGATGGACGTGACCACTCTGCATTGTCGTGATCGCTCTGGATGGTCGTGACCACTTTGGATGGTTGTGACCACTTTGGATGGTTGTGACCACTCTGGATGGACGTGACCACTCTGCATTGTCGTGATCGCTCTGGATGGTCGTGACCACTTTGGATGATCGTGACTACTTTGGATGGTCGTGACCACTCTGGATGGTCGTAACCACTCTGGATGGTCGTGACCACTCTGGATGGTCGTAACCACTCTGGATGGTCGTGACCACTTTGGATGGTGGTGACCGCTCTGGATGGTTGTGACCACCGTGGATGGTCGTGAACACTCTGGATGATTGTGACCACTTTGGATGGTCGTGACCACTCTGGATGGTTGTGACCACTCTGGATTTTCGTGACCACTCTGGATGGTTGTGACCACTTTGGATGGTTGTGACCACTCTGGATGGTTATGACCACTTTGGATGGTTGTGACCACTCTGGATGGTTGTGACCACTGTGGATGGTTGTGACCACTGTGGATGGTTTTTGACCACTCTGG
>NC_069401.1:4779730-4824081 GCF_026875155.1 Cherax quadricarinatus
GGGGGGCTGGGTTTGGGTCGGGGGTGGGGGGGGGGCTGGGGGTGGTGTGGGGCGGGTGGAGCGGGCGCATGCTGGTGCTGGGCTGTGCGGGTGCTGTGCGCTGCTGCTGTCTGCTGCTGCTGCTGGGCTGCTGCGCTTCTTGCGGGCTGCTGTGCTGCTGCTGCTGCTACTACTGCTGCTACTAGAGCTGCTTCTGCTGCGCTGCTACTGCTCCCTGCGCTGCTGTTGCTGCTGCTGCTCTGCTTACTGGATGCTGCTGCGCGTGCTGGCTTTTGCTGCTGCGCGTTGCTGTGCTGCTGCGGGCTACTTGTGCTGCTGCTGTTGCTGGCTGCTGCTGCGGCTGTGTATTATCACCAGGTGATGTCACTACACAAAACATCTTGTGAGAATAACTCGTCTTTCTGCTGAAGTGAATAATTTTGTGAAAATTATTTTGTATAATCCGATTTTAATAGAACAGTTTAGAGGGATGGCTGAGACTTGCGATGTTTCCTCCTTCACCTGGAGTGACTTAGGTCCCACGACCGAAACGTCTTCAATAAAACGTCCTGATGGAGTCAAATGGTATAAAACGCTGACACGATGGAAAAAAAGAGACAAGTACAGTATAACTCGGTCCTTTATTGACAACGTTTCGCCCACATAGTGGACTTAATCAAGTCACACACAGATCTGTGGGGGCGAAAAGTTGCAACAAACGATGACTTAAAACTCATGATTTTTTTTTCAAAATGTCCCGGTGTTTACATTTCGTCTCACATGCCATTTTTACCGTGCTTCCCACTTTAAAATTTATTCCTGAGCCTTTAATAATAATTTTTGTTGTTGTTGTACTTCTGCCCACGAGGGGACAGGCCCAGGCTGGGCCTGGGCGAAATGAGTCAATGAATACGGGTGTAAGACTGCGCAGGTGGTGGGGTGAGTGTCACCTGTGGGAAATTAAGGGTTTGGAGGTGTTGGAAAATGGGTAGGACGTAGTGAGAAAGGGTTAGATACAAGAGGGGAGGAGTAGACACGCAGTGGAGGAGGTAGAGATGTAAGGGGGAGGAGGTAAGGGAAAGGGCAGAAATGCAGGTGAGGGGTAGGGAGGAGGGGGAATAATGTGGCTGTCCTGTTACTCCAGCGACCACCAGGGACAGGGTAGACCCCCACTTCCCCACTCGTCTAGCCGAGATGTATGCATTTAGATTGGATATTGTGTGGGTCTCTGAAGAGAGACTACCCGGCTGGTCCTGTCCTCTCCTAGCCTCCGCATGTTGTTCTCCAGGTTCGCAAACATCTATTAAAAACTCATAGTAAATGAGGAAAGGCAGACAAGAACAGTAGAGTAAAACCATTACTTATGCTGACGGTATTTGACATGTTTGCAGGCATTAGCATTTTAGGTGACTTAAATTCCGTCATTCCAGAGGCTTCGTAACGAGGGGCATGTATATTTTTAAATAAATCCCAGTTGGAGTGTTGATTAGAATCAATTTTGGGTGTAAACCCGAGCTTATGTTTTAAAGGGCGTGGATTTAATGATTCCTCTCTCTTCTCGAGTAGTGAATATTCAAAGTGGATGTGTCCCAAGAGTAGAATTTGGCGTTAGTAGTGGTGGTTGTTAACGTGATGGTAATGGTGATCAAGGGTGACAGTTGTGGCACTGGTGGTGGTTGGGTGGGGCCCAAGTAAGAAAGGGTTTATTCAGGAAAACACAAATACAAGTTACTTTGAATTATCATACATAGCAGCAAAGTGTAAGAACCGGGTACACAAAAAAGTCAGACAGAGTGACTTATTTCCACTGGGTCCTTTTACTTTTTTATATTTTAAGGTTATAATATTTTCTTATTATTCTAAAAGGGAAGATACATCTTATTATCATACTAAAAGACTATCAAATACACGAGGGTCATTAAAAACACCTACTACACGGGGTCATTAGACTATCTATAATACGAGGTCATTACTAGGAAAGGTCAAAATTTACACGTATGTTTGCAAAAATAGAAAATCATTCCCCTCCCTTTCTGTAGCTACATCATCAGACACCTTTTTGGCACCTTCTGAACTGGTTCTGCTAGGGCTGTCTTTGACATGTGCGGGCAGTCTCTCCCATTCCTTTATACAATTGAGGAAGAAAACATGAGAAGCCAGACACAAAACATCTGGGAATCCACCAGGAGCTACCGCTGAAAGAAGAAGAAATACAGAAGTGAGAGCTGGACTAGACACGGTAGATGCAGCACTGTGAGAATGATTTATTCCCCCGCTGCCACCAGTAAAAGCGAGGAGCAAGGAGGCTTGTCTGTATGCAATAGGTTATACCTGGAGAGGTTTCGATCAACCCCCCGGCGCGGGGCCGGTCTGAAACCAGCTTCATGGTGGTCAAGTCTGATCAACCAGTATTCTTGCGCCAGCAGTAAACTGAGTAGAACCAAGCAGGCCCTGGTCAATTTTTACAACTTGTAGTGTGTCCAGTCTTCTTGAAGGACACTCGCGGGTGCTATTGGTATTTATGTGGCTAGGGGGTTACAGTTTTCCCGGCTTAATGTGTTGTCTCTGTTGGGTACAGGGACCCCTGCTTTTCCTTAGGGGAATGTGGGCCTGAGTCTTTTATTCATAGGTGATTTCACCATGGGAAGGGCCTAACCCCACCAGGTTCCCAAAGGGTGAAATACTGGGATGGGGCCGGGGGGGCCCAGGGGAATACAAACAAGGGGACTCAACCGTTAGTAAAGGGGGGCCTTAGGGTACTTAGGTTTTGGCCAAAAAGTTCTTTCATCTCCGGTCGGGGCAATTTCACCTGCACCGGGGAAGGGCAGAAGTGTACGTCATTATTCCACCTAGGGAACAAGTGATTTGAAGGAATAATCGTGTGCTTGGCGTCCTAGTTTTGAAGGTTTGGGTTATCCATCCTAACATTTTCTAACAGATGCGAAATCATTGTTGTGGTCCTGGGAAGCGGGGAATCCTCTGACATTATCACTCCCAGGTCCTTCACATTAATTGTTCGCTCTGTTTTTGGTTAGAATTTGTTATATAACCTATAACGGGTTTTTTTAATTTCTTAAAAGTTTTCCATATTGAGTAGCTGAAATTTCTCTTCATTGAACTCATATTATTTTGAGTGGCCCATCTGAAGATTTGGTTGATGTCCGCTTGACACTGCCCATGGCAATCCGGGTGTCATCCGCAATGGAAGACACGGAGCTATGGCTTACATCTCTGCTATGTCAGATATGAGGAATGGGAAATTAGGATGGGAGCGAGTACTGTGCCTTGGGGAACAGAGCTTTTCACCGTAGCTGCCTCAGATTTTTCTCTGTTTACTATTACTCTTTGTTTTTTAAATTTGTTAGGAAGTTAGATCCATTTAGAACTTTTTTGCCCTTCGACAAGTGGTCGCACTTTTCGAAGGTTTTTTGAAAAGTCTGTTTTATACTACTTTCTGCATTTTGTCTATCCTCTACAGCATCCAGGAACCCTTGTCATAGTTGTCCAGTAGCTGGGACAGGCAGGAGCGCCCTGCTCTAAACCCGTGTTGCCCTGGGTTGTGTAACTGATGGGTATCTAGGTGGTTGGTGATCTTACTTCTTAGAACCCTCTCAAAGATTTTTTGACATAGGATGTTAGCTCAATGGGTTTTCTGTAGTTCTTTTAATTGCTTTACTGCCATTTTCGTAAGTGGGGCTATGTCTGTTGTTTTTAGTGAGTGTGGAATGACCCCTGTACCCATTTTTCCTTCCCCATTAACACGGAGTTCCATGAGTCCGGGCCTGGGGCAGAGTGCATGGGCATGTCATTTATTGTCTTTTCAAAGTCTGTAGTGTTAGGATAATATCAGGATTTTTGACATGACCAAATTTTAATCTCTCATTTAGATTGTCGACCCTTAGTCTGGTTAACGGCTCGCTGAACACTGATTCGTATTGGGACTTTAGTATTCACTCATTTCTTTGCTGTTATCTGTGTTTTGTCCCACCCCACCTAAGCAGGGACCCAATACTGGAATTTGGGTTTTTCCTTAGATTTGGCATAAGATTAGAAGGTTTTTTTTTCAATTTCCTTTATGGCTTTTTATTTCTTCCTGAGATTCCTTGTATCTTGTAAGATTCTTTAAGGTTAAGTTCGATATTTGAAATTTCTCTGACGATGCCTCCTTCCGTATTTCATAAAAATTGGCCCTCTACAACTCTGTGATTCTTGCCTTCGCCTAATATAGTTTGAGTGGTCCTATGTTAAAAGGTCATGTGGTTCTCGCTTAAAAGGCAGGCCAGTACAACAAGGGTTCAGACTTGGCTAGCCAGTGTTGTTATTGATATTATATATATATATATATATTTATTATATTAATATATATATATATATAGATATATATATATATATATATATATATATTTTTATATATATATATATAAAATATATATATATATAATATATATATATATATATATAAAATTATATATATTATTATATATATATATATATATATACACACACAGAGTGCAAGGTTTAAACCAATCATTGCCCTGGTCACATATTTATGAAGCTGAAACAAGGTTGCCCAGTGTGAAAGCGTGTAATAAAATCTATTTTGTACAAAATCAAAGAGAAGTGTCCTGGGGGAGAGGAAACAGCGCAAGATTTCCGAAGAGCATACAGCACAATTTGTAAAAACTTACGATTTAGGATCATGCGGAGATTGCTAAGATTACGATTTGAGCGCCCATGATTGTTGGATTAAGGAGGTGAGGGCTGCGTCCGCCATGGGTGTGGTCCGGGTAAAATGTTTCCTCCTCCGTGGGCGTGCTAGGGACGTGGGCGGGCCACGGATTCTTTCAGAACCAACGTGTTTCTTTCACTCCGTGGCTTGGCTTGAAAAAGCCCCTTTGGGGACCTGCCGGAAAAACCTCCTCGTGTCGAGGGTGAGCAAGATGGCTTCCTGCGGGCCATCCTCAGAGTAGCCAAACTTAGCCGATATCCTTGCACCACCAGGTGGCGCAGGCTGATGTCCTGCACCACCAGGCGGTGCAGATTGATATCCTGCACCACCAGGCGATACAGACTGATGTTCTGCACCACCAGGCGGTGCAGACCTGATATTCTGCACCACCAATGGTGCCGATGATATCCTGCACCGCAGGCGGTACAGACTGATGTCCTGCATCACCGGGTGGTGCAGGCTGATGTCCTGCCCCACCGGGTGCATATTCACCTGGTGATATTCACCACCAGGACACTGATGGTGATATTGATATCCTTCACCATCAGGATGTTGATGGTGAAAATCCTAACCCCTAGGACAGTGATAGGAGATCATGCACCATCATAGCCGGACGGTGATCTCTTTCGCTACCAGGACGTTGATGGTGATAACATCATAGTCAGTCACCTAACACAGTCATTAAGACAGTCACTAACACAGTCACTAACACAGTTACTAACACAGTCACTAACACAGTTACTAACACAGTCACTAACACAGTTCTAACACAGTCACTAACACAGTTATCAACGTGAAGACCGAAACATAACAAGTTTCTGGGCTCCTTCGATTGACTTCAAAGGTCCCAAAGGAACACAACGAGTACTCAGCTCTCGACTACTCTCTCTTTAATATTTTCACTATGTACTAACGCGGGAGATAGTTTCCTTCAAATTGTTTACTAATTAGCCTGACCTCAATGATGGCAAATTATTCGAATCGATAAAGGGCAGATATAATTAGATATCACTTTGATAGACCTAATTTCTTAATGAATCCAAAAGGGCTACACGGAGGTCCATTTTTTTATAACAAGAGGGTGTCAGTGAGGCGCTGGTGAGCGTAAGCTTAGTATTTCGTGCATCAAGTAGGTTCGTGCTCCAGTAATGGAGAAAGTTATAAATTTAGGATAGGAAAGAAAAAAGAGAAGCAAGTAGAAACAATGCATGAGGATTTAAAAAGAGCGTTCGCAGCCAGATGCTTGAAGGCCGGTATCCGGTTATTGCTGAAGAAACAGTTCCAGCCAGATGCTTGAAGGGCCAGTATCCGGTTAAACGCTGAAGAAACAGTTCCAGCCAGATGCTTGAAGATCAGTATCCGGTTATCGCTGAAGAAACGTTCCAGCCAGATGCTTGAAGATCAGATCCCGGTTTTGCGAAGAAAAAAGTCCGCCAGATGCTTGAAGACCAGTATCCGGTTATCGCTGAAGAAACAGTTCCAGCCAGTGCTTGAAGACCAGTATCCGTTATCGTGAAGAAACAGTTCCAGCCAGATGCTTTAAGACCAGATCGTTATGCTGAAGAAACAGTTCCAGCCAGATGCTTGAGATCAGTATCGTTATTGCTGAAGAAACAGTTCCGCCAGATGCTTGAAGACAGTATCCGGGTTTTTGCTGAAGAAACAGTTCCAGCCAGATGCTTTAAGGCAGTATCCGGGTTTTTGCTGAAGAAACAGTTCCAGCCAGATGCTTGAAAATCAGTATCCGGTTATCGCTGAAGAAACAGTTCCAGCCAGATGCTTTAAGGCCCGTATCCGGTTATTGCTGAAGAAACAGTTCCAGCCAGATGCTTGAAGATCAGTATCCGGTTATCGCTGAAGAAACAGTTCCACCAGATGCTTGAAGGGCCCGTATCGGTTATTTCTGAAGAAACAGTTCCAGCCAGATGCTTGAAGATCATATCCGGTTATTGCTGAAGAAACAGTTTTCCAGCCAGATGCTTTAAGCCAGTATCCGGTTATGCTGAAAAAACAGTTCCAGCCAGATGCTTGAAGATCATATCCGGTTATCGCTGAAGAAACAGTTCCAGCCAGATGCTTTAAGCCAGTATCCGGTTATCGCTGAAGAAACAGTTCCAGCCAGAAAGCTTGAAGACCAGTATCCGGTTATCGCTGAAGAAAAGTTCCAGCCCGATGCTTGAAAGGGCCAGTATCCGGTTATGCTGAAGAAACAGTTCCAGCCAGATGCTTGAAGACCAGTATCCGGTATTTGCTGAAGAAACAGTTCCGCCAGATGCTTTAAGCCCCGTAAACCGGTTATCGCTGAAGAAACAGTTCCCGCCAGATGCTTGAAGACCAGTACCGGTTATCGCTGAAGAAACAGTTCCAGCCAGATGCTTGAAGACCCGTATCCGGTTATCGCTGAAGAAACAGTTCCAGCCCGATGCTTGAAGACAGTATCCGGTTTCGCTGAAGAAAACCAGCCAGCCAGATGCTTGAAGACCCGTATCCGGTTATCGCTGAAGAAACAGTTCCACCCGATGCTTGAAGATCAGTATCCGGTTATCGCTGAAGAAAAAAAGTTCCAGCAAAATGCTTGAAGACCATATCCGGTTTTTCGCTGAAGAAACATTCCAGCCAGATGCTTGAAGACCCGTATCCGGTATCGCTGAAGAAACATTCCAGCCAGATGCTTTAAGACCCGTATCCGGTTATCGCTGAAGAAACAGTTCCAGCCAGATGCTTGAAGACCCAGTATCCGGTTATCGCTGAAGAAACAGTTCCAGCCAGATGCTTGAAGACCCGTATCCGGTTATCGCTGAAGAAACAGTTCCAGCCAGATGCTTGAAGACCAGTATCCGGGTTTTTGCTGAAGAAACAGTTCCAGCCAGATGCTTGAAGACCCGTATCCGGTTATCGCTGAAGAAACATTCCAGCCAGATGCTTGAAGACCAGTACCGGTTATTGCTGAAGAAACGTTTCCCGCCAGATGCTTGAAGACCATATCCGGTTATCGCTGAAAGAAACATTCCAGCCAGATGCTTGAAGACCAGTATCCGGTTATTTCTGAAACAGTTCCAGCCAGATGCTTTAAGACCAGTATCCGGTTATCGCTTTAAGAAACAGTTCCGCCAGATGCTTGAAGAAACCCGTATCCGGTTATCGCTGAAGAAACAGTTCCAGCCAGATGCTTGAAGACCAGTATCCGGTTTTCGCTGAAGAAACAGTTCCAGCCCGATGCTTGAAGACCCGTATCCGGTTATCGCTGAAGAAACAGTTCCGCCAGATGCTTGAAGACCCGTATCCGTTATGCTGAAAAAACAGTTCCAGCCAGATGCTTGAAGATCCCGTATCCGGTTATTCTGAAGAAACAGTTCCAGCCAGATGCTTTAAGACCAGTATCCGGTTATCGCTGAAGGAAACAGTTCCAGCCAGAGCTTGAAGCCCGTATCCGGTTATTGCTGAAGAAAACAGTTCCAGCCAGATGCTTAAGACCAGTATTCGGTTATGCTGAAGAAACAGTTCCAGCCAGATGCTTGAAGACCCTATCCGGTTTTCGCTGAAGAAACAGTTCCAGCCAGATGCTTGAAGACCAGTATCCGGTTATTTGCTGAAAGAAACAGTTCCAGCCAGATGCTTTAAGACCCGTATCCGGTTATTGCTGAAGAAACAGTTCCAGCCAGATGCTTGAAGAACCATATCCGGTTATTGCGAAGAAACAGTTCCAGCCAGATGCTTGAAGACCAGTATCCGGTTATTGCTGAAGAAACAGTTCCACCAGATGCTTGAAGACCAGTATCCGGTTATCGCTGAAGAAACAGTTCCAGCCAGATGCTTGAAGACCAGTATCCCGGTTTATTGCTGAAGAAACAGTTCCAGCCAATGCTTGAAGACCAGTATCCGGTTATCGCTGAAGAAACAGTTCCAGCCAATGCTTGAAGACCAGTATCCGGTTATTGCTGAAGAAACATTCCAGCCAGATGCTTGAAGACCCGGATCCAAACATTCCCCCGAAGACTGAAAAGTCTCGGCCTGAAAACGTTCAAAACAACAGAAAGAGAAAACAGTACGAAAAGGATGCTGAAATTCTTCACAAAACGGGAAAAAAAAGATAAGATGAAAAGGATGAGAAAGACGAGAAATATTAAAAGGAAATCAAATGGAATTAAAAAACCAGAAAAGAAAACAGATCAAGACGAGGTAATTAAATCCGGGAGCAAGTTTTCCCGGTTTGGGTTCTGGAGTGCGAGAAAACGAGGGTATATGTACCCCTCTGGTAAATATGCAGCGATTTTTATGTTGCAGGATTTTGGAGCTAGGATGTGGCTTTATTTATATATAAAATATATATTATATAATATATATATAATATTATATATATATAAATATATTAATATATTATATAATATATATCTATATATATATATATATATATATATATATATATATATATATATATATATAAAAATATATATATTTATATACGTTTTAATATAGTGTGTGTGAGTGTGTGTGTGGGGTGTGTGTGTATTTGTGTGTGTGTGTGTGTGTGTGTGTGTGTGTGTTTTGTGTACTCACCTAGTTGTACTCACCTAGTTGAGGTTGCGGGGGGTCGAGTCCAAGTCCTGGCCCCGCCTCTTCACTGATCGCTACTAGGTCACTCTCTCTGAACCGTGAGCTTTATCAAACCTCCCGCTTAAAGCTATGTATGGATCCTGCCTCCACTACATCGCTTCCCAAACTACTCCCACTTATGACTACTCTGTGGCTGAAGAATACTTCCTAAAATCCCTGTGATTCATCTGTGTCTTCAAAATCCAACGTGTCCCCTTGTTACTGTGTCCAATCTCTGGAACATCCGTCTTTGTCCACCTTGTCAATTCCTCTCAGTATTTTGTATGTCGTTATCATGTCCCCCTAATCTCTCCTGTCCTCCAGTATCGTCAGGTTGATTTCCCTTAACCTCTCCTCATTTGGACATACCTCTTAGCTCTGGGACTAGTCTTGTTGCAAACCTTTGCACTTTCTCTTAGTTTCTTTACGTGCTTGGCTAGGGGTGGGTTCCAAACTGGTGCGCGTACTCCAATATGGGCCTAACGTACACGGTTGTACAGGGTCCCGGGCGATTCCCCTTTTTAAGATGTCGGAATGCTGTTCTGAGGTTTGCTAGGCGCCCATATGCTGCAGCGTTATTTGGTTGATGGGAGCTTCAGGAGATGTGCCTGGTGTTATACTCACCCCCCAAAATTTTTTCCTTGAGTGAGGTTTGTAGTCTCTGTCCCCTAAGACTTATTTCCCTCTGCGGTCTTCTTTGCCCTTCCCCAATCCCCCATGACTTTCACTTGGTGGGATTGAACTCCAGGAGCCAATTGCTGGACCAGGGCTGCAGCCCGTCCAGATCCCTTTGTAGTTCTGCTGGCTTCGATCGAGTGAATTCTTCTCATCAACTTCACGTCAAACTGCAAACAGGGACACCTCAGAGTCTATTCCTTCCGTCATGTCGTTTACAAATACCAGAAACAGCACTGGTCCTAGGACTGACCCCTGTGGGACCCCGCTGGGCACAGGTGCCCACTCTGACACCTCGCCACGTACCATGACTCGCTGCTGTCTTCCTGACAAGTTTCCCTGATCCATTGTAGTGCCTTCCCTGTTATCCCTGCTTGGTCCCCCAGTTTTTGCACCAATCTCTTGTTGGAACTGTGCAAACGCCTTCTTGCAGTCCAGGAATTTTGCAATCCACTCACCCCTCTCTCTCTTGTCTTACTGCTGTCACCATTTTCATAGAACCTCCAGTAGGTTTGTGACACAGGATTTCCCGTCCCTGAAACATGTTGGCTGCTGTTGATGAGATCGTTCCTTTCTAGGTGTTCCACCACTCTTCTCCTGATAATCTTCTCCAATTTTGCATACTATACATGTCAGTGACACTGGTCTGTAGTTTAATGCTGCATGTTGTCTCCTTTTTTTTAAAAATTGGGACTACATTTGCTGTCTTCCATGCCTCAGGCAATCTCCCTGTTTCGATAGATGCATTGTGTGTGTGTGTGTGTGTGTGTGTGGTTTTGGTGTGTGTGTGTGTGTGTGTGTGTGTGTATGTATGTTTTGTGTGTGCGTTTGTGTGTATGTGTGTATTTTTTGTGTGTGTGTGTGCGTATTTTGGTGTGTACTCACCTAGTTGTGGTTGCGGGGGTCGAGTCTCAGCTCCTGGCCGCGCCTCTACACTGGTCGCTACTTGGTCACTCTACCCGCTCCGTGAGCTTTATCATACCTCTCCTTAAAGCTATGTTTTGGGTCCTGCCTCCACTACAATCACTTCCCAAACTATTCCAAATTTCCCGACAACTCTGTGACAGAAGAATACTTCCCAACATCCTTGTGGTTCATCTAAGTCTTCAACTTCCAAACTGTGACCCCCTTTTTGTTTTTGTCCCATCCCTGGAAAAATCCTGTCTCTGTCCACCTTGTCCCATTCCCCCAGTATTTTGTATGTCGTTACATATCTCCCCTATGTAGTGTGGGGTGTGTGTGGGACTCACTAATTGTACTCACCTAATTGTGGTTGCAGAGGTCGAGACTCAGCTCCCGGTCCCGCCTCTTCACTGATCGCTACTGGATCCCCTGTGTGTGTGGTGTGTGTGTGTGTGTGTGTGTGTGGTGTGTGGTGTGTGTGTGTTGTGTGTGTGTGTGTGTGTGTGTGGTGTGTGTGTATGTATGGGTGTGTGTGCGTTTGTGTGTAGTGTGTATTTGTGTGTTGTGGTGCGTATTTTGTGTGTACCACCTAGTTGTGGTTGCGGGGGTGAGTCTCAGCTCCTGGCCGCGCCATTCATGGTCGCTACTTGGTCACTCTACCGCTCCTGAGCTTTTCATACTCTCCTTAAAGCTATGTAAGGGTCCTGCCTTTCCCTACATCACTTCCAAACTATTCCACTTCCTGAACAACCTGTGACAGAAAAATACTTCCTAACATCCTTGTGGTTCATCTAATCTTTCACACTTCCAACTGTGACCCCTTGTTTTGTGTCCCATCCTGGAAATCCTGTCTCTGCCACCTTTTATTTCCCCCCGTTTTGTATGTCGTTATCATATCTCCCCCAAAATGTGGTTTTGGGTGGTGTGTGTCTCACCTAATTGTACTCACCTAATTGTGGTTGCAGAGTCGAGACTCAGCTCCTCGGTCCCCCCCTTCATGATCGCTTACTGGACCCTTGTGTGTTGTTGTGTGTTGTGTGTGTTGTGGGTGTGTTGGTAGTCATCGGGGTGATTGCTATCTCAATTTACACGCCTAAAATCCCAACATTCCCGCGTGCCTGTATGCACCTCACGGATTGGTCCAATTTTTACATATACGTATTTTTTTTACTCTTGCGGATACGGTATTCCAGAAGGGTGACTTAGTTGTTGTGGTTTAAGCTTACATGGGATGACTGAACTTGATCAAAGGATTCTCTAGCTTTCCAAAGATCCCCTTCTAGTCACAGGTTACCAAGCTGTCTCAAGGCGTTGTAGCTGATCGAGATGTTTTGAAGCTTAACACTGATGGCCCCACTTGATCAAATTTAATTATATTTATTGTGATTACTTGTTTGCAAAGTCTTTCTAACCCAGATTCTTAGATTTATTTTCTGTTCAACCAGGTGTTTCTGTTGGCGGCTCAATGGCCCACTTATCCCCCCTGCTGGTGTTGATTGCCACAACCGACACTTGTTCTGCCCCAACTACACTTGTTCTGCCCACTAACTTGTCTGTCACATACCTTGTCTGGGCCAAACTCACTTGTTCTACCACAACAAAACTTGTTCTGCCAACTACACTTGTTCTGCCACAATACACTTGTTTGCCACAACTACACTTGTTTACCACAATTAACTTGTTCTGCCACACTACACTTTGTTTCTGTCACAATACACTTGTTCTGTCACAATACACTTGTTCTGCCCACAACCCACTGTTCTGGGCCCAAATACCCTTTTTCTGTCACAACACACTGTTCTGTCACAACTCACTTGTTCTAACCACAACTACACTTGTCTGTCACACACACTTGTTCTCCACAACTACACTGTTCTTCCACAACTACACTTGTTCTGCCACAACTTCACTTGTTCTAAACCCAAATTACTTTTTTCATACCACAACTACACGTTCTACCACCACACTACACTTGTTTTTACCACAATAACTTTATGTTCTACCACAACTAACTTTTTCTACCATAACTACACTTTCTACCACAAAAAAACACTTTTCTACCACAACTAAATGTTTACCCCAAACTAATTGTTCTACCACAATCACTTGTTTTACCCCAAAAATACACTTTTCTGCCAAAACTACCTTTTCTGCCCCAACCCACACTTTTTCGCCCCAACTACACTTGTTCTGCCACAACACACTTGTTCTGCCAAAAACCTTGTTCGCCCAATACACGTTTTTGCCACAACTACACTTTTTCTGCCAAACTACACTTTTTCTGCCCCAACACACTTGTTCGCCACAACTACATTGTTCTCCACAACCATTTTTCTGCCACAAACTACACTGTTTTTTGCCCCAATACACTTGTTCCACACAATACACTTGCTACCACAACTACACTTTTCGCCCCAATACACTTGTTTTTGCCACAAACACACTTTTCCCACAAATCCTTGTTCACCAAACACACTTGTTGCCACAACTACACTTGTTCTGCCACAACTACACTTGTTCTGCCACAACGACACTTGTTCTGCCACAACGACACTTGTTCTGCCACAACGACACTTGTTCTGCCACAACTACACTTGTTCTACCACAACAACACTTGTTCTGCCACAACGACACTTGTTCTGCCACAACTACACTTGTTCTGCCACAACTACACTTGTTCTGCCACAACTACACTTGTTCTGCCAATATTGTCTGAATAGTCTTCGTGCGACTGATGATGATTCAGTCTAACTTTATTTTCCCTTTCACTGGGTGTATTTTACACTTCCTCCCACATCTCTCTCTGTCTCTGTCTCTGTCTCTTTGTCTCTGTCTCTGTCTCTTTGTCTCTGTCTCTGTCTCTGTCTCTTTGTCTCTGTCTCTGTCTCTTTGTCTCTGTCTCTGTCTGTCTGTCTCTGTCTCTATCTCTCTCTCTCTCTCTCTCTCTCTCTCCAAAGAATAAATTTCCAGGTCTTCAGGACGTTCCCAATATTAAAAATACTTCTTTGGCTCAATGTGACCAGCAAAAGCTCTGTTATTTCCCCAGTTCTGAACAGAGCCGCCTGTTATTTCTCCAGTTCTGAACAGAGCCGCCTTTTATTTCTCCAGTTCTGAGCAGAGCCGCCTGTTATTTCTCCAGTTCTGAACAGAGCCGCCTGTTATTTCCCCAGTTCTGAGCAGAGCCGCCTGTTATTTCTCCAGTTCTGAACAGAGCCGCCTGTTATTTCTCCAGTTCTGAACAGAGCCGCCTGTTATTTCTCCAGTTCTGAACAGAGCCGCCTGTTATTTCCCCAGTTCTGAACAGAGCCGCCTGTTATTTCTCCAGTTCTGAACAGAGCGCCTTTTTATTTCTCCAGTTCTGAGCAGAGCCGCCTGTTATTTCTCCAGTTCTGAACAGAGCCGCCTGTTATTTCCCCAGTTCTGAGCAGAGCCGCCTGTTATTTCTCCAGTTCTGAACAGAGCCGCCTGTTATTTCTCCAGTTCTGAACAGAGCCGCCTGTTATTTCTCCAGTTCTGAACAGAGCCGCCTGTTATTCCCCAGTTCTGAACAGAGCCGCCTGTTATTTCTCCAGTTCTGAACAGAGCCGCCTTTTATTATCTCAGTTCTGAGCAGAGCCGCCTGTTTATTTCTCCAGTTCTGAACAGAGCCGCCTGTTATTTCCCAGTTCTGAACAGAGCCGCCTGTTATTTCCCCAGTTCTGAACAGAGCCGCCTGTTATTTCTCCAGTTCTGAACAGAGCCGCCTGTTATTTCTCCAGTTCTGAGCAGAGCCGCCTGTTATTTCCCCAGTTCTGAACAGAGCCGCCTGTTATTTCTCCAGTTCTGAACAGAGCCTCCTGTTATTTCCCCAGTTCTGAACAGAGCCGCCTGTTATTTCTCCAGTTCTGAACAGAGCCGCCTGTTATTTCTCCAGTTCTGAGCAGAGCCCTGTTATTTCCCAGTTCTGAACAGAGCCGCCTGTTATTTCTCCAGTTCTGAACAGAGCCGCCTGTTATTTCCCCAGTTCTGAACAGAGCCGCCTGTTATTTCCCCAGTTCTGAACAGAGCCGCCTGTTATTTCCCCAGTTCTGAACAGAGCCGCCTGTTATTTCCCCAGTTCTGAACAGAGCCGCCTGTTATTTCCCCAGTTCTGAACAGAACCGCCTGTTATTTCCCCAGTTCTGAACAGAACCGCCTGTTATTTCCCAGTTCTGAACAGAACCGCCTGTTATTTCCCCAGTTCTGAACAGAACCGCCTGTATATTTCCCCAGTTCTGAACAGAGCCGCCTGTTATTTCCCCAGTTCTGAACAGAACCGCCTGTTATTTCCCAGTTCTGAACAGAACCGCCTGTTTATTTCCCAGTTCTGAACAGAACCGCCTGTTATTTCCCCAGTTCTGAACAGAACCGCCTGTTATTTCCCCAGTTCTGAACAGAACCGCCTGTTATTTCCCCAGTTCTGAACAGAACCGCCTGTTATTTCCCCAGTTCTGAACAGAACCGCCTGTTATTTCCCCAGTTCTGAACAGAACCGCCTGTTATTTCCCCAGTTCTGAACAGAACCGCCTGTTTTTGTCCCAGTTCTGAACAGACCGCCTGTTATTTCCCCAGTTCTGAACAGAACCGCCTGTCTATTTCCCCAGTTCTGAACAGAACCGCCTGTTATTTCCCCAGTCTGAACAGAACCGCCTGTTATTTCCCCAGTTCTGAACAGACCGCCTGTTATTTCCCAGTTATGAACAGAACCGCCTGTATTTCCCCAGTTCTGACTGAACGCCTGTTATTTCCCCAGTTCTGAACGAACCGCCTGTTATTTCCCCAGTTCTGAACAGAACCGCCTGTTATTTCCCCAGTTCTGAACAGAACCGCCTGTTATTTCCCCAGTTCTGAACAGAACCGCCTGTTATTTCCCCAGTTCTGAACAGAAACCGCCTGTTATTTCCCCAGTTCTGACAGAACCGCCTGTTATTTCCCCAGTTCTGAACAGAACCGCCTGTTATTTCCCCAGTTCTGAACAGAACCGCCTGTTATTTCCCCAGTTCTGAACAGAACCGCCTGTACTGAACAATATTTTGAACAAAACCACAAAAGTGATCTGAAAAACATCATCACTTTCTTTATTTCTCTTGTTTTGAGAGTTCTGTTTTTCAACCCAATTATTTTTCTGGCTTTTCATGACATTTACCTCATTATGGTCTTTGATCGGAGTATATCGTGACTGGAATATATTGTATTAAAACTTCTGGTGTCCTTAATTGGTTCCTCACTGCTCGTAACGATCAACTTAAGCCTATTATTGTTTCTCGTAGGATGTATATTTGCTTTCTTCTATCATTCTATTGTTTATCATCTTCCATTTAACATTTAGAAGGTTAGGTAAAAGGACACAAGTGCAACATTTCGCTCTCCAGAGCTTGAAATCCATGACAAGTGAGTTATAAAACGGGCTTGCCGTGGGTTCGAGTCCCGTCATTTGTGTGATTTGTTTACAATCGTGTTACTGCGATTTCGTGAGTCGTGACAGAATGAGTCACACAGGAAGCTTCCTTCAACGACCAAAACTGTAATTAATTTAAATATAAAATAGAAGTTCCTAGCCAAGGTATCTCGTTCTTGAAGTGACTGTTGTAGCAAGATACTCAGAGCATCATCCCAAATGTTTCAGGTTTGACGTTCATGTATGAAGAAAAACTGGTTTGTTGTTTACCACTGTATTGTATCTCTGTACCTTCTGTTTTCGTATTGTTTATTAATTTTGTCCTTAAAATCTCTAATTCACTCTGCCTACAAAATAAGCTTTGTTTACTTTCATTTACTAATTTCGTAATTTTGTAACTTTGCGTTCGTTTCACGTGTAATTTTCGTCAGCTTAGTATTTCGTAACGTCGTCTGGTCTATAGCGACAATCTGGAGATGTTTAGGGTGAAAATAGTTTATCAAAATAACACCGACCTTGTTGGAACATACAGGAACACATTGTGGCGTGAGAGTATCAATGTTGTGTTCCATATTCGCTGATTTTCCTGGCACGGTATTCACCTAGTTAACAGCTTTGATCTATGTATTTTTTTTTCTGTGGCAGTTGCGGTTTTTGTTTACAGGCGGATGTTCCCGAGCTTCCCTGTTTTATCTCTCTCTCTCTCTCTCTCTCTCTCTGAATATATATTTCCTCACATTGTTTCTCTTTTATGTAGTGTTTCCTGTTGCTGTCAGTGAATGGTCCGCAATTTTGCATCTTCACGGCATTTCCCATTCATCTTTACCTTTGTGGGTATATATTTCTACTGTTTTATTGTCTCCGTCATCTCTATCTGCTTGTTCATTGCTAGCAGCAGCAGTGTATATATATATATATATATATATATATATATATATATAATATATATATTATATATATATATATATATATATATATATATATATTATATATATATATATATATATATATATATATATATATATATATATATTATATATATATATATATATATATATTATTCTAGGCTATTATATATTATATTGAAGTTAATTTTTGTTTTAAACATCTTTAGGCCATAGTTGTGTTGGAGTAGTGTGGACTCTGAGAGTGAAGGACGTGTGAGTGCTCTTGTAGGAGGCCAGTGTGCGTGTGGAGGACATTAGTACTCGTGTACTCCCGTCACTCCACGTGTCCTCCACCACTCTCTTTATAGGACAGTACTACCACCTCTCCACAACGTGGCCACTCAGATAGCACCTGCCTGGCGCCTCTGGTTGTGCCACTCAGACAGCACCTGCCCGGCATCTCTGGTCGTGCCAATCAGACAGCACCTGCATGGCATCTCTGGTTGTCCCACTCAGACAGCACCTGCCTGGCATCTCTGGTTGTGCCACTCAGACAGCACCTGCTTGGCACTTCTGGTTGTGCCACTCAGACAGCACCTGCCTGGCACTTCTGGTTGTGCCACTCAGACAGCACCTGCCTGGCATCTCTGGTTGTGCCACTCAGACAGCACCTGCCTGGCATCTCTGGTTGTGCCACTCAGACAGCACCTGCCTGGCATCTCTGGTTGTGCCACTCAGACAGCACCTGCCTGGCATCTCTGGTTGTGCCACTCAGACAGCACCTGCCTGGCACCTCTGGTTGTGCCACTCAGACAGCACCTGCCTGCCATCTCTGATTGTGCCACTCAGACAGCACCTACCTGGGATCTCTGGTTGTGCCACTCAGACAGCACCTGCCTGGCACTTCTGGTTGTGCCACTCAGACAGCACCTGCCTGGCATCTCTGTTTGTGCCACACAGACAGCACCTGCCTGGCATCTCTGGTTGTGCCACTCAGACAACACCTGCCTGGCATCTCTGGTTGTGCCACTCAGACAGCACCTGCCTGGCACTTCTGGTTGTGCCACTCAGACAGCACCTGCCTGGCATCTCTGTTTGTGCCACACAGACAGCACCTGCCTGGCATCTCTGGTTGTGCCACTCAGACAGCACCTGCCTGGCATCTCTGGTTGTGCCACTCAGACATCACCTGCCTGGCATCTCTGGTTGTGCCACTCAGACATCACCTGCCTGGCATCTCTGGTTGTGCCACTCAGACAGCACCTGCCTGGCACCTCTGGTTGTGCCACTCAGACAGCACCTGCCTGGCACCTCTGGTTGTGCCACTCAGACATCACCTGCCTGGCACCTCTGGTTGTGCCACTCAGACAGCACCTGCCTGGCATCTCTGGTTGTGCCACTCAGACAGCACCTGCCTGGCATCTCTGGTTGTGCCACTCAGACATCACTGCCTGGCATCTCTGGTTGTGCCACTCAGACAGCACCTGCCTGGCACCTCTGGTTGTGCCACTCAGACAGCACCTGCCTGGCACCTCTGGTTGTGCCACTCAGACATCACCTGCCTGGCATCTCTGGTTGTGCCACTCAGACATCACCTGCCTGGCATCTCTGGTTGTGCCACTCAGACAGCACCTGCCTGGCACCTCTGGTTGTGCCACTCAGACAGCACCTGCCTGGCACCTCTGGTTGTGCCACTCAGACATCACCTGCCTGGCATCTTGGTTGTGCCACTCAGACAGCACCTGCCTGGCACCTCTGGTTGTGCCACTCAGACATCACCTGCCTGGCATCTCTGGTTGTGCCACTCAGACATCACCTGCCTGGCATCTCTGGTTGTGCCACTCAGACAGCACCTGCCTGGCATCTCTGGTTGTGCCACTCAGACAGCACCTGCCTGGCATCTCTGGTTGTGCCACTCAGACAGCACCTGCCTGGCATCTCTGGTTGTGCCACTCAGACAGCACCTGCCTGCATCTCTGGTTGTGCCACTCAGACAGCACCTGCCTGGCACCTCTGGTTGTGCCACTCAGACAGCACCTGCCTGGCACCTCTGGTTGTGCCACTCAGACATCACCTGCCTGGCATCTCTGGTTGTGCCACTCAGACATCACTTGCCTGGCATCTCTGAGTTGTGCCACTCAGACAGCACCTGCCTGGCACCTCTGGTTGTGCCACTCAGACATCACCATGCCTGGCATCTCTGGTTGTGCCACTCAGACAGCACTGCCTGGCACTTAGGTTGTGCCACTCAAGACATCACCTGCCTGGCATCTCTGGTTGTGCCACTCAGACAGCACCTGCCTGGCACTTCTGGTTGTGCCACTCAGACAGCACCTGCCTGGCATTCTCTGGTTGTGCCACTCAGACAGCACCTGCCTGGCACCTCTGGTTGTGCCACTCAGACAGCACCTGCCTGGCATCTCTGGTTGTGCCACTCAGACAGCACCTGCCTGGCATCTCTGGTTGTGCCACTCAGACAGCACCTGCCTGGCATCTCTGGTTGTGCCACTCAGACAGCACCTGCCTGGCATCTCTGGTTGTGCCACTCAGACAGCACCTGCCTGGCACCCCTGGTTGTGCCACTCAGACAGCACCTGCCTGGCATCTCTGGTTGTGCCACTCAGACATCACCTGCCTGGCATCTCTGGTTGTGCCACTCAGACATCACCTGCCTGGCATCTCTGGTTGTGCCACTCAGACATCACCTGCCTGGCATCTCTGGTTGTGCCACTCAGACATCACCTGCCTGGCATCTCTGGTTGTGCACTCAGACATCACCTGCCTGGCATCTCTGGTTGTGCCACTCAGACAGCACCTGCCTGGCATCTCTGGTTGTGCCACTCAGACAGCACCTGCCTGGCACCTCTGGTTGTGCCACTCAGACAGCACCTGCCTGGCATCTCTGGTTGTGCCACTCAGACAGCACCTGCCTGGCACCTCTGGTTGTGCCACTCAGACAGCACCTGCCTGGCATCTCTGGTTGTGCCACTCAGACAGCACCTGCCTGGCACCTCTGGTTGTGCCACTCAGACAACACCTGCCTGGCATCTCTGGTTGTGCCACTCAGACAGCACCTGCCTGCATCTCTGGTTGTGCCACTCAGACAGCACCTGCCTGGCACCTCTGGTTGTGCCACTCAGACATCACCTGCCTGGCATCTCTGGTTGTGCCACTCAGACAGCTCACCTGCTGGCACCTCTGGTTGTGCCACTCAGACAGCACCTGCCTGGCACCTCTGGTTGTGCCACTCAGACAGCACCTGCCTGGCACCTCTGGTTGTGCCACTCAGACAGCACCTGCCTGGCACCTCTGGTTGTGCCACTCAGACAGCACCTGCCTGGCACCTCTGGTTGTGCCACTCAGACAGCACCTGCCTGGCACCTCTGGTTGTGCCACTCAGACAGCACCTGCCTGGCACCTCTGGTTGTGCCACTCAGACAGCACCTGCCTGGCACCTCTGGTTGTGCACTCAGACATCACCTGCCTGGCATCTCTGGTTGTGCCACTCAGACAGCACCTGCCTGGCACCTCTGTTGTGCCACTCAGACAGCACCTGCCTGGCATCTCTGGTTGTGCCACTCAGACAGCACCTGCCTGGCACCTCTGGTTGTGCCACTCAGACAGCACCTGCCTGGCACCACTGGTTGTGCCACTCAGACAGCACCTGCCTGGCACCACTGGTTGTGCCACTCAGACATCACCTGCCTGGCACCCCAAGTTGTGCCACTCAGACAGCACCTGACTGGCGCCTCTGATGGTTTATTCCTTTAAGCTAATTATAACTTAAAATATTTATGAGGGTTGTAAGAAATATTGAATGTTGATTAATGTTCTCCCACGCCCCCTCCCACGCCCCCTCCCACGCCCCCTCCCACGCCCCCTCCACACGCCCCCTCCCACGCCCCCTCCCACGCCCCTCCCACGCCCCCTCCCACGTCCCCCCAAAATCCTCTCCCACGCTCTCTCCAAGTCCCCCCCCCACGCCCCCTCCACGCCCCTTCCCAAGCCACATCCCACGCCCCCTCCCACGCCCCCTCCCACGCCCCATCCCACGCCCCTCCCACGCCTCTTTGCACGCCCCCTCCCACGCACCTTCCAAAGCCATCTCCGACGCCCCCTCCCACGCTCCCATCCCACGCCCCCACCTGACCCTCTCCCACGCCCACTCCCACGTCCCCCCAAAGTCCTCTCCCACACTCCTGCGCCCCCTCTCCTGCGCCCCCTCCCACGCCCCCTCCCACTCTCCTTCTCATACCCCCTTTTCAGATTCTATGTTTGAAGACTTGTTTAAAATAAGGAGAGAATTGAAGGTGAGTGTCGTGGTGTGAGTGTCGTGGTGTCGTGGTGTGAGTGTCGTGGTGTTGTGGTGTGAGTGTCGTGGTGTGAGTGTCGTGGTGTTGTGGTGTGAGTGTCGTGGTGTTGTGGTGTGAGTGTCGTGGTGTTGTGGTGTGAGTGTCGTGGTGTTGTGGTGTGAGTGTCGTGGTGTTGTGGTGTGAGTGTCGTGGTGTTGTGGTGTGTCGTGGTGTGAAGAAAGATTGAAGACTCTTAAGTTACATTCACTTGTTAGACGAAGAATGAGGGGAGACCTGATCGAAGTGTATAAGTGGAAGATAGGTATTAATAAAGGGGATATTAACAAGGTCTTGAGGATATCTCTCCAAGAGAGAACCCGCAGTAATGGATTTAAATTAGATAAGTTTAGATTTAGAAAGGACATAGGAAAGTATTGGTTTGGAAATAGGGTAGTAGATGAGTGGAACAGTCTACCTAGTTGGGTTATTGAGGCTAGGACTTTGGGTAGTTTCAGATTTAGGTTGGATAAATACATGAGTGGGATGGGTTGGATTTGGGTGGGACTTGCACATCAGAGCTTATTTCTTGGGTAGCATTGAAAATTGGGTAGGTCAAATGTTTGTTAGTGGGATGAATTGTAAAGGACCTGCCTAGTATGGGCCAACAGGCCTGCTGCAGTGTTCCTCCTTTCTTATGTTCTTATGTGTTGTGGTGTGAGTGTCGTGGTGTTGTGGTGTGAGTGTCGTGGTGTTGTGGTGTGAGTTGTCGTGGTGTCGTGGTGTGAGTGTCGTGGTGTTGTGGTGTGAGTGTCGTGGTGTGTGGTGTGAGTGTCGTGGTGTTGTGGTGTGAGTGTCGTGGTGTCGTGGTGTGAGTGTCGTGGTGTTGTGGTGTGAGTGTCGTGGTTGTCGTGGTGTGAGTGTCGTGGTGTTGTGGTGTGAATGTCGTGGTGTCGTGGTGTGAGTGTCGTGGTGTTGAGTGTCGTGGTGTTGTGGATGTGAGTGTCGTGGTGTGAGTGTCGTGGTGTCGTGGTGTGAGTGTCGTGGTGTTGTTGGTGTGAGTGTCGTGTGTGAGTGTCGTGGTGTGAGTGTCGTGGTTGTGAGTGTCGTGGTGTCGTTGGTGTGAGTGTCTGGTGTTGTGGTGTGAGTGTCGTGGTGTGAGTGTCGTGGTGTGAGTGTCATGGTGTTGTGGTGTTGAGTGTCGTGGTGTGAGTGTCGGGTGTCGTGGTGTGAGTGTCGGGTGTGAGTGTCGTGGTGTCGTGGTGTCGTGGTGTGAGTGTCGGGTGTGAGTGTCGTGGTGTCGTGGTGTGAGTGTCGTGGTGTGAGTGTCGTGGTGTGAGTGTCATGGTGTGAGTGTCGTGGTGTCGTGGTGTGGTGTCGTGTGTGGGTGTCGTGGTGTGTTGTGGTGTGAGTGTCGTGGTGTTTGTGGTGTGAGTGTCGCGTGGTGTGTTGTGGTCTGTGAGTGTCGTGGTGTGTTGTGGTCGTGAGTGTCGCCCTGGTGTGTTGTGTAGTGAGTGTCATGGTGTGAGTGCGTGGTGTCGTGGTGTGGGTGTTGTGGTGTGAGTGTCGTGGTGTGTTGTGTTCGGTGTCTGTGAGTGTCGTGGTGTGTTGCGGTGTGAGTGTCGTGGTGTGTTGTGGTGTGAGTGTCGTGGTGTGAGTGTCGTGGTGTAAGTGTCGTGGTGTGAGTGTCGTGGTTGTGAGTGTCGTGGTGTGTTGTGGTTGTGAGTGTCGTGGTGTGAGTGTCGTGGTGTGAGTGTCGTGGTGTGTTGTGGTGTGAGTGTCGTGGTGTGTTGTGGTGTGAGTGTCGTGGTGTGTGTGGTGTGAGTGTCGTGGTGTTGTGGTGTGAGTGTCGTGGTGTGAGTGTCGTGGTGTGAGTGTCGTGGTGATAGCCAGGTTAGATACAGGGATAGCCAGGTTAGATACAGGGATAGCCAGGTTAGATACAGGGATAGCCAGGTTAGATACATGGATAGGGCATTCTGCTTGAAGGACAGGAGTAGGAGACAAAGGGTATGCTTTCCTGGGGCTGGGATGGAGGACATTGTTAGCCGGCTTGACAACATCATGAACGGTAATGGGATCAATCCTATTATTTGCCTCTGTGCTGGAGGCAATGATGTAGGCAAGCGTAGAAGTGAGGATTTAGTTAGAAAGTTCAGGACAGCTATAGACATGATTAGGAAGAAGGGGGGGGGGCGCCCTGTTATATGTGGGATTTTGCCAAGAAGAGGTGTTGGTAATGAATGGTTGTCCAGAGCAATTGGTATTAATTGTTGGCTGGATAAACACTGTAAGGTAAGACACATATGCAACAGTTAGACAACTTTATTCCGAAACGTTTCGCCTACACAGTAGGCTTCTTCAGTCGAATACAGAAAGTAGGCAGGAACAGTAGAGATGTGAAGACGATGTAATCAGTCCATCACCCTAAAGTCGTAGAATTTGAGGTTGTCAGTCCCTCGGCCTGGAGAAGTTCAGTTCCATAGTCAGGAACTATCTGAAGATCAAGCGACAGTGCGGAGACTTAAATACTGTCGGAAGGAGAGGTGCAGGGTAGTAGTAGTAGTAGTAGTAGTAGTAGTAGTAGTGAGAGGCAACTGAGAGGTCATGTCCCTCTCAGATCCAACCCTTCTCACTTGAAAAGCTTGTCCAAGGTGTTTCTGTACCAAGATGCCACGTGTTGCAGTGTCTGACAAGATGAACATCAAAATGGTATAACAATACCGACAGGTTGTTAGGTAAGACACATATGCAACAGTTAGACAACTTTATTCCGAAACGTTTCGCCTACACAGTAGGCTTCTCAGTCGAATACAGAAAGTAGGCAGGAACAGTAGAGATGTGAAGACGATGTAATCAGTCCATCACCCTTAAAGTCGTAGAATTTGAGGTTGTCAGTCCCTCGGCCTGGAGAAGTTCAGTTCCATAGTCAGGAACTATCTGAAGATCAAGCGACAGTGCGGAGACTTAAATACTGTCGGAAGGAGAGGTGCAGGGTAGTAGTAGTAGTAGTAGTAGTAGTAGTAGTAGTAGTAGTAGTGAGAGGCAACTGAGAGGTCATGTCCCTCTCAGATCCAACCCTTGTCACTTGAAAAGCTTGTCCAAGGTGTTTTCTGTACCAAGATGCCACGTGTTGCAGTGTCTGACAAGATGAACATCAAAATGGTATACAATACCGACAGGTTGTTAGGTAAGACACATATGCAACAGTTAGACAACTTTATTCCGAAACGTTTCGCCTACACAGTAGGCTTCTTCAGTCGAATACAGAAAGTAGGCAGGAACAGTAGAGACTTTAGGGTGATGGACTGATTACATCGTCTTCACATCTCTACTGTTCCTGCCTACTTTCTGTATTCGACTGAAGAAGCCTACTGTGTAGGCGAAACGTTTCGGAATAAAGTTGTCTAACTGTTGCATATGTGTCTTACCTAACAACCTGTCGGTATTGTATACCATTTTGATGTTCATCTTGTCAGACACTGCAACACGTGGATCTTGGTACAGAAAACAAAAGAACAAAAAGAACATAAGAACATAAGAACATAAGGAACGAAGGAACAACTGCAGAAGGCCTACTGGCCCATGCGAGGCAGGTCCAAGTCTCCTACGGCTTAAGCCAATGCAACCCAACCTAGTCAGTCAGGTCACATTGACTTAAGGGAGGAACACGGCAACCGACCTGGTAGCAAAGCTATCAGTCTAACTCAAACACCCCCACCCACATCCACTCATGTATTTACCCAAAACCTATTTTTAAAGCTCCCACAACGTTTCTGGCCTCTATAACGGTACTTGGAGTTTGTTCCACTCATCCACAACTCTATTACCAAACCAGTACTTTACCTATATCCTTCCTGAATCTGAATTTTTCCAACTTAAAACCATTGCTGCGAGTCCTGTCTAGGCTAGATATTTTCAGCACACTATTTACATCCCCTTTATTTATTCCTGTCTTCCATTTATACACCTCAATCATATCCCCCCTAATTCTAACGTCTTTCTAGAGAGTGCAGATTCAGGGCCCTTAGCCCTATCCTCATAGGGAAGGTTTCTGATACATGGGATCAACTTTGTCATCCTCCTTTGTACATTTTCCAGAGAATTTATATCCATTCTGTAATAAGGTGACCAAAACTGTGCAGCATAATCAAATGAGGGCCTAACCAAGGATGTTAGATTTTGAAGAACAACCGAGGACTCCTATTATTTATGCTTCTTGATATGAAGCCAAGGTTTCTATTAGCTTTATTGCGAACACTTATGCACTGTTGTTTTGGGTTTTTCAGATTACTGCTAACCAAAAACTCCTAAATCTTTTTCGCAATCCCGTAATATTAAGATCTACTTTATTTAGTTTATATGTGGCATGGTTATTGCCCCGTCCAACATTTAGAACTTTGCATTTGTCAATATTAAACTGCATCTGCCACTTCTCCGACCACTGCATCATTTCTATTCAAATCTTCCTGGAGTGCTCGAATGTCCTCGTCAGAATGAATTCGACGGCCTATTTTGGTGTCATCGGCAAACTTGCCGATGTCGCTCTTTATGCCCTCACTATGTCGTTTATGTAGATTGTGAACAGCAGGGGCCCAACACTGACCCCTGTGGAACACCGCTCGTGACACTTCCCACTTCTGATATTCTCCCCATTTATGCAAACTCTCTGCTGCCTATTTGTCAACCATGCCTCTATCCAGGAAAAAATTTCTCCTCCTATTCCATGTGCTTTTTAATTTTTCCCCAATAGTCCCCTGATGTGGGACCTGTCAAAAGCCTTACTGAAGTCCATATACACAATATCATATTCATTACCATGATCTACCTCCTCAAATACCTTAGTGAAAAAAGTTAATAAATTCGTAAGGCAGGAACGCCCCTTTGTAAAACCATGCTGAGATTCGTTGATTAATTTATGCTTTTCAAGGTGGCTACGAACTGCCTCGGCAATTATTGATTCCATAAATTTTCCCACTAGAGGTTAGGCTTATTGGTCTATAGTTCGAAGCTAAGGACCTGTCACCTGTTTTGAAAATAGGTATCACAATTTGCCATTTTCCACTTATCTGGCACCATGCCAGTTTGTAGTGATATGTTGAAAAGATTAGCCAAAGGTGTGCTAAGCTCCTCTTTACCCTTCCTTTAGAACCCTTGCATACAGTTCATCAGGGCCTGGGGATTTGTTAGGTTTTAATTTTATCTATTTGCCTAAGGAACCCTGTCACTTGTGACCCTAATAGTGCACAGTTTTTTTATCGTCCTGTTTCTACATAATTTATCATTACTGGAATATCGCTGGTATCCTCCTGTGTAAAAACTGAGAGGAAGTATGTGTTAAAAATTCTACACATTTCCTTATCACTGTCAGTGAGCTGACCCGAGGAAATTTTGAGTGGGCCTATCTTGTCCCCCGATCTTACTTCTGTATACCTGAAAAAACCTTTTGGGTTAGTCCTTCGAATTCTCTTGCAACTTTAACCTCATAATCTCTTTTTTCTTTTCTAATTCCCTTTTTATTTCTCTCTTTAACTGAATATATCGATTTCTCAATTGCCCCTCTCCTCTTTTGATTAGCCAAAATATGCCTCTCTCCCTTTGGGCAAGCTTTTCAAGTGAGAAGGGTTGGATCTGAGAAGGGACATGACCTCTCAGTTGCCTCTCACTACACTACTACTACTACTACTACTACTACTACTAACTACTACTACTACTACCTGCACCTCTCCTTCCGACAGTATTAAGTCTCCGCACTGCGCTTGATCTTCAGATAGTTCCTGACTATGGAACTGAACTTCTCCAGCCGAGGGACTGACAACCTCAAATCTACCCACTTTAAGGGTGATGGAAATGATTACATCGTCTTCACATCTCTACTGTTCCTGCCCACTTTCTGTATTCGACTGAAGAAAACCTACTGTGTAGGCAAAACGGTTTCGGAAAAGTTGTCTAACTGTTGCATATGTGTTCTTACCTAACAACCTGTCGGTATTGTATACCTTTTTGATGTTCATTTTGTCAGACACTGCAACAGGGGGCATCTTGTACAAAAACACCTTTGGGACAAGCTTTTAAAATGGAAGGGTTGGTCTGAAGGGCATGACCTCTCATTTTGCCTCTCAAAAATACACAACTACAAACTACTACTACTACTAAAACCCTGCACCTCTCCTTCCGACAGTATTTAAGCTCCGCCTGTCGCTTGATCTTCGAAGTTCCCTGACAGGGAAAAAACTTCCCCGGGCCGGGGGGACGGCCCAACCCCAAAATTTCTACGACTTTAAAGGGTGAGGACTGTTTTACACGTTTTTTCACATCTCTACTGCCCTGCCTACTTCTGTATTCGACTGAAGAACCTACTGTTAGGCAAAACGTTTGGGAAAAAGTTGTCTAACTTTTGCATTGTGTCTTACCTAACAACCTTTCGTATGAACCATTTTGAGTTCAAACACGAAGGATAATGCAGTACCATTCTTGACAACTGGGACAACTTCTATGGCCGAAAGACATGTTCCAGGGAGGGGTTCACTTTCCAGGCGGGTGGGGGTTTTCCCCCTTGCTAACTCAGTTGAGGGGGTTTTTAGGACTTTAAACTGGGATTAGTTTAAGGTTGGGTTTTGAAATGATTAATAAGAATATGGAAAAATTACTTAGCTCTGATATTAAAAAATCTTAATAGTAACTGTCATGGAGTAATCTGAGTAATGATAATTTCAGAAATTGTGTAAAAACAAAGAAAAAAGGGAAAAATTTCAAAGAAAAAACATAGAGGGTATTTTATGCTAACAGTCGAAGTGCAAGAAAAAAAAAAAAGAACTACTTTTGGTAGATGCGGAACTTTGAATCTTTTCATTAACTAACTTGGATATTTAAAGAGTGGGGATATGACTGCTGGGGGTTTAATATTCGGGGTTTTTAAGTTATTCAAGTGGAAGATGAAAGGGGGAAGGGGGGAGGAGTTGCATTGTATGTTCGAAAAAATTTTAATTGTTGCATAAAAAAAGGTAAAAAAAATAGAGGAGCATAACAGAGCTGTTTGGGTAGAGTTCGTGGGGGGGTCAAGAAAAACTAATTCGGTGTAATAACCGCCCTCCAGGTTTGGGATCACGTAGGGGGAGACTTTTTTGGGACGAAATTTTAGGGCTTCTGACACAAACGTAGCAAGTGGGGGGACTTAAACTTTACCCAAATTGACTGGAATTTTTGACAGAATCTAGATCCATGACTTCAGGAAACAGTTCAGGACTTTTTTTCTGAAACAAGTGAAACTGAACCAACCGGGGGTAAAAAATTGCAGACCTAGCCCTTGTCAAATAAGGAAACACTCGTGAATAATCGGAATCACTAAAGAGTTTAGCGCAATAAACACAAATCCATCCCTTTAGCATTAATTGGGAATCAAGAATAATGATAATACATAAAAATCCCCGATTTTTCTTCTGCCGATTATAATGGACTTGAAGAGAGTAAACACATGTGCAACACTGGGTATTTTTTTTGTAGACGTTTCGCCATCCGTGGCTTTATCAAAACAAATTCAAGGGCATAACTTAAGACATAGAACATGTCCCAAATTAGGGAACTCTGTCTAATCTTGATTGGGGGTTTTCTACTAATGATTTATTGACGATAATCAAACTTATGAAAATGAAGGGATCTGCTTTTATGATTGTTTTTTAAAAAGTACACAGTCCCCCAAATAATTAAAATTCCCAGGAGAAAAAGGTCTAATAATAACGATCCCAAAAGGGGTTAACAGGAGCAAAGCATCTATTAGGGGAGAAAAGGGGGAATTTATAGGCGCATCAGAAGAGGAGAGGTTTTCCCACGACCAATATGTTCAGCTTAAAAAAAAGTAAAAAAAGGCATTTAAAAGGGGTAAACGTGACTATGAAATTAGGTTCTAATGAATCAAAGACTAAACCAAAGGGGGTTTTTTCAAAATGTATAGGGCAAGGTGAAAAAAGTAGGGCCTCTAAATCTGGGAATGGACAGCGACGGGTAATAACGGGAAAATTTTTCCTTATTTAATGACTATTTTTTGCATTTTTTTTTCCAGGAAGATGTAAATGAATTCCAGTAATTAACAATTTTTTGTCCTGATGAATTTAAGTTAACTAATATTACTGTCACAGGGACAGGTTTTTAAACAGATAGACAAACTGAAACAAAATAAGTCCCCGGGACCCGATGAGTTGTTTTCAAGGGTACTTAAGGAATGCAAGATGGAGCTTAGTCAGCCATTAACGAGTGTATTCAATGCGTCCATCCTTACCAGTGTTGTGCCAGAGATGTGGAAGATGGCTAATGTGGTTCCTATATTCAAATCAGGGGATAAGTCCACTCCTTCAAATTACCGTCCAATAAGCCTGACATCTATAGTGGGCAAGTTATTAAGAACATAAGAACATAAGAATGTAGGAACACTGCAGGAGGCCTACTGGCCCATACGAGGCAGGTCCTTATCAAAACGATCTCTACCTAAAGCTACTCAAGAATAACTCCCGCACCCCCCAACACCAATCAAACCCAGCCCCTCCCACTCATATATTTGTCCAGTCTCTTCTTAAAGCTACCCAAGGTCCTAGCCTCTATCACCCCACTGGGAAGACTGTTCCACGCATCTACAACTCTGTTAGAAAACCAGTACTTACCTATGTCCTTTCTAAATCTAAATTTATCCAACTTAAATCCATTATTCCTGGTTCTTACCTGGTTCGACACCCTCAGTACTTTATTAATGTCTCCCTTGTTTATGCCCGTCATCCACTTATACACTTCAATGATATCTCCCCTCATTCTACGCCTCTCCAGAGAGTGGAGATTTAAGGCTTTAAGTCTATCTCATACGGGAGGTTCCTTACACAGTAAATCATTTTAGTCATTCTTCTCTGTATGTTCTCTAATGAGTCTATGTCCATCCTGTAGTAAGGGGACCAAAACTGAGCAGCATAATCTAAATGAGGCCTCACTAGTGATGTTAGAGCTGTAAAATAACTTTTGGACTTCTGTTACTTATACTTCTTGAGATAAATCCAAGTAATCTGTTGGCCTTGTTGCGCACACTGAGGCACTGCTGTCTTGGCTTTAGATTTCTACTTACCATGACTCCCAAGTCTTTTTCACATTCTGTATGACCAAGCTCTACTTCACCTAGATTATAGCTTCGAGGGTTATTTTCATTACCAAGGGCAAGTACCTTACACTTATCCACATTAAACTTCATCTGCCATTTCTCAGACCAAGACATTAATTTGTTCAAATCGTCCTGGAGTTCATTGATATCCTCCTCAGAGTGAATTATACGGCCTATCTTTGTATCATCAGCAATTAAGACACATATGCAACATCTGGGTATCTTTATTGTAGACGTTTCGCCATCCAGTGGCTTTATCAATACAAATTCTAGGACATAACTTGAAGACAGTAGAACTATGTACAGAAGATGAGGTAATCAGTCCCTCAAACTAGGAGTAGGTGCGAAGAGCACCATAGTCGTGGAGATTCTGAAGCAGAAGACAGGATCCTGGCGCTTATATAGTAACGTCAGGTGTAGCAGACGAGGGCATATTCACTGGTAGGCGGGATTCCCCAGTGGAAGTAGGTCCTTCCCCAAAGAGATGGGTTAGTTGTAGTAGTAATTGTCGTAGCCGTGAAGGTTATGTACATGTCCTCAGAATTAAGATTCTGAGGACATGTACATAACCTTCACGGCTACGACAATTACTACTACAACTAACCCATCTCTTTGGGGAAGGACCTACTTCCACTGGGGAATCCCGCCTACCAGTGAATATGCCCTCGTCTGCTACACCTGACGTTACTATATAAGCGCCAGGATCCTGTCTTCTGCTTCAGAATCTCCACGACTATGGTGCTCTTCGCACCTACTCCTAGTTTGAGGGACTGATTACCTCATCTTCTGTACATAGTTCTACTGTCTTCAAGTTATGTCCTAGAATTTGTATTGATAAAGCCACTGGATGGCGAAACGTCTACAATAAAGATACCCAGATGTTGCATATGTGTCTTAATCTCATCTTGTCGGTATTATATACCATTCGTACACATCATCAGCAAACTTACTCATGTCACTAGTAATCCCTTCATCAAGGTCATTAATGTAAATTATGAACAAGAGAGGGCCTAAAACTGATCCTTGTGGAACGCCACTAGTGACTAATCCCCATTCAGATTTCACTCCATTAATGGTAACTCTCTGCTTTCTATTGGTAAGCCATGCCTCAATCCATGCTAGAACTTTACCTCCTATACCATGAGCTGCCACTTTTCTTAAGAGTCTCTTGTGAGGTACTCTGTCGAAGGCTTTACTAAAATCCAAATAAACAATATCATATTCCTTATCACTGTCAACTGCCTCAAATGTTCTATTGAAGAACGTCAGTAAGTTTGTCAGGCAGGAACGACCTCTCGTGAATCCATGCTGAGATTCATTTATCAAGTTATGCTCTTCAAGGTGACTTCTGATAATGTCAGCTATAATTGATTCTAATAACTTGCCCACTATAGATGTCAGGCTTATTGGACGGTAATTTGAAGGAGTGGACTTATCCCCTGATTTGAATATAGGAACCACATTAGCCATCTTCCACATCTCTGGCACAACACTGGTAAGGATGGACGCATTGAATACACTCGTTAATGGCTGACTAAGCTCCATCTTGCATTCCTTAAGTACCCTTGAAAACAACTCATCGGTCCCGGGACTATTTTGTTTCAGTTTGTCTATCTGTTTAATAACCATGTCCCTCGTGACAGTAATATTAGTTAACTTAAATTCATCAGGAGCTAAATAATTGTTAATTACTGGACTCTCATTTACATCTTCCTGTGTAAAAACTGACAAAAAAATAGTCATTAAATAAGGAACACATTTCCAGTTCATTATCCGTCAGCTGTCCATTCCCAGATTTCAGAGGTCCTACTTTTTCCTTCACCTTCGTCCTATACACTTGAAAGAACCCCTTTGGATTAGTCTTTGATTCATTAGCGACTCTAATTTCATAGTCACGTTTAGCCTTTCTAATCGCCTTTTTTACTTCTCTTTTAAGCTGAACATATTGGTCAGTAAGGTTAACCTCTCCTCTTCTGATGCGCCTATAAATTCCCCTTTTCTCCCCCAATAGATGCTTTAACCTCCTGTTAACCCATTTGGGATCGTTATTATTAGACCTAATTTCTCTCTGGGGAATGTATATACTCTGGGCACTGTGGACATTATTAAGAAAACAATCATAAAAGCAGATCCCTTCATATTCATAAGTATGATTATCGTCAATAAAATCATTAGCTAGATAACCCCAATCAAGATTAGACAGATGTTCCCTAAGTCCATTAGAATCAATTATAGCTGACATTATCAGAAGTCACCTTGAAGAGCATAACTTGATAAATGAATCTCAGCATGGATTCACGAGAGGTCGTTCCTGCCTGACAAACTTACTGACGTTCTTCAATAGAACATTTGAGGCAGTTGACAGTGATAAGGAATATGATATTGTTTATTTGGATTTTAGTAAAGCCTTCGACAGAGTACCTCACAAGAGACTCTTAAGAAAAGTGGCAGCTCATGGTATAGGAGGTAAAGTTCTAGCATGGATTGAGGCATGGCTTACCAATAGAAAGCAGAGAGTTACCATTAATGGAGTGAAATCTGAATGGGGATTAGTCACTAGTGGCGTTCCACAAGGATCAGTTTTAGGCCCTCTCTTGTTCATAATTTACATTAATGACCTTGATGAAGGGATTACTAGTGACATGAGTAAGTTTGCTGATGATACAAAGATAGGCCGTATAATTCACTCTGAGGAGGATATCAATGAACTCCAGGACGATTTGAACAAATTAATGTCTTGGTCTGAGAAATGGCAGATGAAGTTTAATGTGGAATAAGTGTAAGGTACTTGCCCTTGGTAATGAAAATAACCCTCGAAGCTATAATCTAGGTGAGGTAGAGCTTGGTCATACAGAATGTGAAAAAGACTTGGGAGTCATGGTAAGCAGAAATCTAAAGCCAAGACAGCAGTGCCTCAGTGTGCGCAACAAGGCCAACAGATTACTTGGATTTATCTCAAGAAGTATAAGTAACAGAAGTCCAAAAGTTATTTTACAGCTCTATACATCACTAGTGAGGACTCATTTAGATTATGCTGCTCAGTTTTGGTCCCCTTACTACAGGATGGACATAGACTCATTAGAGAACATACAGAGAAGAATGACTAAAATGATTTACTGTGTAAGGAACCTCCCGTATGAAGATAGACTTAAAGCCTTAAATCTCCACTCTCTGGAGAGGCGTAGAATGAGGGGAGATATCATTGAAGTGTATAAGTGGATGACGGGCATAAACAAGGGAGACATTAATAAAGTACTGAGGGTGTCGAACCAGGTAAGAACCAGGAATAATGGATTTAAGTTGGATAAATTTAGATTTAGAAAGGACATAGGTAAGTACTGGTTTTCTAACAGAGTTGTAGATGTGGAAAAAGACACTTATGTACAGTTCAGGACATTTATTAAAGGAAACGTTTCGCCACGAGTGGCTTCTTCAGTCCTAATACAGAGAAAACTAAGAAAACACACATATATATAGTGGTGGGAGTCAGGTGAGGTGAAGCGTGGGTAGAGGTGGTGGTAGTAGTAGTAGTAGTAATGGAACTAAGGAGGTGAGGTTAGAGAGGGACCTGCTGGCATCAAGTAACACCAGTTCCCAGGATGGGTAATATCCTCTTGCTTAGTAATTTTGAAATACTGTAACTACCGGATTTTTGCTTTATAGTGTTACTGACAGAAATTAGTGCAGCTTCAATGCATTTTTCTCCGTCTTAAGTCGTCTTCTTTAATAACTAGTTTAGCTTCATTGAATTTCATGAGGTGTCCAACATCGTCTCTATGTTGAACACATGCTTTTTTTGCGGTCATCATTTCTGCAAGCATTTTTGTGTTCTGCTATTCTAATGTCCAGAGTTCTGGCTGTTTCCCCTACATATACTTTGTCACACCCCCCACATGGTATAGTGTAGATTCCTGCACTTGTGCCAGAATCATGCTTGGGTTTTTGTATCAGGTTCCTAATAGTAGTTGAAGATGCTGGTAGATATTTTAGCCAGTTTTCTGTCAAACATTTTGAAACATTAGTGGCAACGTTGCTGACCGGTAAAACGATGTAACTTGGAGGCTTTTCTTCAATTTGATAGGTGTTGGTCTTGCTGAGGATACGTGTTGCACGTTTCCTGCAGTCACGTATGAAGTGTAGGGAAAGTGTAGTGAACTAAAAGAGTTGGTGATGTATGTAAAATTCTTCTTCGAGGAACTGCGGACTGGAAATTCTGTAGGCTCTCAGAAAGAAGCCAATAACTACAGAATTTTCCAGTCCGCAGTTCCTCGAAGAAGAATGTACATACATCACCAACTCTTTTAGTTCACTACACTTTCCCCTACACTTCATACGTGACTGCAGGAAACGTGCAACACGTATCCTCAGCAAGACCCAAAACCTATCAAATTGAAGAAAAGCCTCCAAGTTACATCGTTTTACCGGTCAGCAACGTTGCCACTAATGTTTCAAAAATGTTTGACAGAAAACTGGCTAAAAATCTACCAGCTCTTCAACTACTATTAGGAACCTGATACAAAAACCCAAGCATGATTCTGGCACAAGTGCAGGAATCTACCCCTATACCAAGTGGGGGGTGTGACAAAGTATATGTAGGGGAACAGCCAGAACTCTGGACATTAGATTAGCAGAACACAAAAATGCTTGCAGAAATGATGACCGCAAAAACGCATGTGTTCAACATAGAGACGATGTTGGACACCTCATGAAATTCAATGAAGCTAAACTAGTTTTTAAAAAAGACGACTTAAGACGGAAAAAATGCATTGAAGCTGCACTAATTTCTGTCAGTAACACTTAAAGAAAAAAACCCGTATTTACAGTTTTTAAAAATTACAAGCAAGGGGAAAATTTTACCTCCGGGGAAACTGGTTTTATTTATGCCGCAGGTCCTCTCTAACTCACCTCCTTTTTCCATTACTACTACTACTACTACCCCCACCTCTACCCACGCTTCACCTCACCTGACTCCCCCCCACTATATATATGTGTTTTTTTCTTATTTTTCTCTGTATTAGGAGAAAAGCCACCGGGGAAAATTTTCCTTTAATAAATGTCCTGAACGTACATAAGGTCTTTTTCCACATCTGTGGGTATCCCCATACCTTTTCCTCAGAGTTGTAGATGCGTGGAACAGTTTTCCCTAGGCCCTTGGGTAGTTTTAAGAAGAGACTGGACAAAAATATGGCAGGGGGGCTGGGTTTGTTGGTTTTGGGGGGGTGGGGAGTTGTTTCTTGATAGCTTTAGGTAGATGGTTTTTTGAAAAGGACCTGCCTCGTGGGGGCCTGGGCCCTTCGCAGTGTTCCTACATTCTTATGTTTTTATTTTCTTATGTGTGAGTGTCTGGTTTTTAGTGTCTGGTGTGAGGGGTCGGGTGTAAGTGTCGTGGTGTGAGTGTCGGGGGGTTGAGTGTCGTGGTGTGGTCGGGTGTGATTTTCAGGGTGTGAGTGTCGGGGGTGTAAGTGTCGTGGTGGATTCGTGGGGGATGTCGGGGTTGAGTGTCGGGTGTGAGTGCCAGGTGTGATGTCGTGGTGTGATGTCGTGGTGTGTGTGTGGTGTGATGCCATGGTGTGAGTGCCAGGTGTGGTGTCGGGGTGTGAGTGCCATGGGTGAGTGCGTGGTTGAGTGGGTGGTGGATGCCATGGTGTGAGTTCGGGGTGTGAGTGCCATGGTGTGATGTGTGGTGTGAGTGTGGGTGTGAGGGTCGTGTGTGAGTGACATGGTGTGAGTGCCTGTGTAGTGTAGTGGTGTGAGTGCCAGGGTGTGAGTGCCATGGGTGTGTCTGGGTGAGTGTCGTGGTGTGTTGTGGTGTGAGTTTTCGGGGTGTGTTGGGGTGTGAGGTCGTGGTGTGTTGGGGTGTGAGTGTCGTGGTGTGAGTGTCGTGGTGTAGTTCGGGTTGAGGTCGGGGTGGGTGTCAGGGTGTGGGTGCTTTGTGTAGTGTCGGGGTGTGATGTGTGGTGTGAGTGTCGGGGTGTGAGTGTCGTGGTGTGAGGTCGGGGTGTGATTCAGGTGTGGTGTCGGGTGTGAGTGTCGGGGTGTGAGGTCTGGTGTGAGGGCGGGTGGAGTGTCGTGTGTGAGTGTCGTGGTGTGGTGCGTGGTGTGAGTTTTATGGTTGAGTGTTGGTGTAAGTGTCGGGTGTGAGTGTCGGGGTGTGGTGTCGGGGTGTGAGTGTCATGGTGGAGTGCGGGGTTGTAAATTCGGGGTGTGGTGTCGTGGTGTGATGTCGTGGTGTGAGTGCGTGGTGTGAGTGCCATGGTGTGAGTGTCGTGGGGGGATGTCGGGTGTGGTGTCTATTGTGGTGCCATGGTGTGAGTGCCATGGTGTGAGGCGGGGTGTGAGTGCCATTTTTGAGTGCCCGTGGTGTGAGTGGGGGTTGTGCCATGGTGTGAGTGCTGGTGTATGCCTGGTGTGAGTGTCGTGGTGTGGTGTCGGGGTGTGAGTTTTGGGGTGTGATGCCATGGGTTGAGTGCCGGGTTTGGAGTGTCGTGGTGTGGTCCCAGGTGTGAGTGCCTGGGTGAGTGTGTGGTGTGAGTGCGTGGTGTGAGTGTGGGGTGTGAGTGTCGGGTGTGGTGCCTGGTGTGAGTGTCAGGGTGGAGTGCGTGGTTGGTTGTGTTGTGAGTGTGGGGTGTGAGTCCCAGGGGTGTGAGTGTCGTGGTGTGAATGTCGGGGTGTGAGTGTGGGGGTGTGATGTCGTGGTGTGAGTGCCTGTGTAAGTGGTGGGTGAGTGCGGGGTGTGAGTGTCGTGGGGGTGGTGGTGTAGTGTCATGGGTAGTGTCGTGGGGGAGTTCAGGGTGTGAAGTCGGGTGTGAGTGCGTGGTGGTGTGTGGGGGTGGGGCGTCGTGGTGTGAGTGTGGGGTGTGAGTGTTGGTGGGGTGTGTGGTGTGAGTGTCATGGTGTGAGTGTGTTGTAGTGTCGTTGTGATGTCGGGGTGTGAGTGTCGTGGTGTGAGGTCGGGGTGTTTTTCGTGGTGTGGTGTCGTTTGTGAGTGTCATGGTGTGGGGTTCGGGGGTGTGAGTGTCGTGGTGGATGTCGGGGTGTGAGTGTCGTGGGGTGAGTGTCGTGGTGTGATGTCGGTGGAGTGCCTGTGTGAGTGCGTGGTGTGGTTGGGGTGGGTGTCGGGGTGTAGTGCGGTGCGAGGTCGTGGTGTGAGTGTCGTGGTTTTGAGTTCGGGTGCGGGTTCGGGGTGTAAGTGACGTGGTGTAGTGTCGTGGTTGAGTTCGTATGCGGTGTCGGGGGCGAGTGTCGGGGTGCATGTCGGGGCGAGTGTCGTGGTGTGAGTGTCGGGTGCGAGTGTTTGGGTGAGGTGGGGTGCGAGTGTCTTGGTTGAGTTCATGGGGGGAGTGCCCGGGGTGAGTGTCGTGGTGTGAGGTCGGGGTGGAGTGTCGTGGTGTGAGTGTCGGGTGTATGTCTTGGTTGGTGTCGTGGGCGTGTTTTGGTGCGAGTGCCCGTGGTGTGTTCGTGCAGAAATGAAGGCACTCTTTTGGTTTTTGTAGAGGCCACGAAGGGATTTTCGTTCGGTTTCCTGCACAGAACTTTAAGAAAGGGCCCTTTTTACCTCCATTTTATACCTCATGAGCAAATTTTTGCTAATTTCGACTTTCCCTGATCTTCGATATATAACCAAAACTTCATCGACTATTTAAGCCATTGCTTTTAGGATCAATAATGTAAACACTTTTCCCCAAACCCGGGGGCCCTTAAAAAAACTGGCTCCTGTCAAAATGATGAAGTCTTTTCCCGGGTAGAGAAAGTGTGTATGTGTAAGCAAAAGCATCAGGGGGAAAATGTTAGGGAAAGCTGAAGTGACGTCCAGTGATTCATAGTCTGTTTATGTTGATGTTTTTGATGTTGTAGGGGGGTCCCCAAGTGGTTTAAGATGAGCGGGGCTACATGCCCTCTCATTCCAAAAATTATCGTTGGTTCTACACACACAACACACCCTTGAAGACTGTTAAAAACCCAAAACCTAGAGTTTTAAGAGCTTCAAAATTCTAACTTAGTGACTAACACAGCTTTTAAAAACCCAAAAAAATGTTAATTTCATAGCCCCCCCAAAAAAACTAGTGTAAACGAGACAAAATTACAAGGGGTTTTCTTACAAAGGGCAGACGGAAAACAGAATTTGATGATATGATTCCGGTCCTCTATTACAGAAAGAGAGACAGGCTGGAGGTACAAGACAGACGGAGGGGAGAAAGGAGACAGGGTGGGGTAGAAAGAGAGACAGGGGTGAGGGAAAAGAGATAGATGGAGGGTAGAAAAGAGGACCGTTGGGGGGTAGAAAGAGAGACAGGCTGGGGGGTAGAAAGAGAGACAGGCTGGAGGGGAGAAGAGAGACGGCTGGGGGGTAGAAAAAGAGATGACTGGAGGGGGAAAAAAAGACAGGCTGGGGGGTAGAAAGAAGAAGGTTGGGGGGAGAAAAAGAGACAGGGAGGGGGGTAAAAAGAGACAGGCTGGAGGGGTAGAAAGAGAGAAGATGGAGGGTAGAAAGAGAGACAGGTGGAGGGGAAAAGAGAGACGGCTGGAGGGTGAAAAGAACACTGGGGGTAGAAAGAGACAGGGTGGAGGGTAGAAAGAGAGTAGACTGGGGGGTAGAAAGAGAGACAGGTGGAGGGGAAAAGAGACAACGGAGGGTAGAAAGATAACAGACGCAGGGTGAAAGAGAGACAGGGGAGGGTAGAAAAGAGAGACAGGGTGGGGGTAGAAAAAGAGCGACTGGGGGGTGAAAAGGATAGATGGAGGGTAGAAAGCGAGACAGGGTGGGGTAGAAAGAGAACAGGCTGGGGGGTGAAAAAGAGACAACTGGGGGTAGAAAGAAGACAGGCTGGAGGTAGAAAAAAGAGATGACGGGGGGTAAAAAGAGACAGGCTGGGGGTAAAAGAGAAGGGTGGAGGGGAGAAAGAAGCAGGCGGGGGTAGAAAAGAGACAGGTTGGGGTGGTAGAAAAGAGACAGGCTGGAGGGTAGAAAGGAGAAGACTGAAGGGGAGAAAGAGAGATAGACTGGGGGGTAGAAAGAGGACAGGCTGGGGGAGAAAAAGAGACAGACTGGAGGGTAAAAAAATAGACAGACTGAGGTAGAAAGAGAGACAGGGTGGGGAAAAGAGAACAGGGGTGGAAGGGTAGAAAGAGAGACAGACGGGGGGGTAGAAAGAGAGATAGACTGGAGGGTAAAAGAGAGACGGCTGGAGGGGAGAAAGAGAGCAGGCGGAGGGTAGAAAGAAAGACAGGCTGGAGGGAGAAGGAGACAGGCTGGAGGGAAAAGAGGACAGACTGGGGGTAGAAAGAGAGATGACTGGGGGTAAAAGAGAGACAGGTGGAGGTAAAAGGAGAAGGCGGAGGGGAGAAAGAGAACAGGCGGAGGGTAGAAAGAAGACAGGTTGGGGAGTAGAAAGAGAGACAGGCTTGAGGGGTAGAAAGGAGACAGGGTGGGGTAGAAAAAAGGAAAAGGCTGGAGGGTAAAAAGGGGAAAAGGCTGGAGGGTGAAAAAGAGCAGGCTGGAGGGTGAAAGAGAGACAGACTGGAGGGTAGAAAGAGAGATAGACTGGGGGTAGAAAGAGAGACAGGTGGAGGGCAGAAAGAGAGACGACTGGAGGGTTAAAAAAAAGGTAACGGGGGTAGAAAGAAGACAGGGTGGAGGGAAAAGGGAGACAGGGTGGAGGGTAGAAAGAAAGACAACTGGGGGGTAGAAAGAGAAAGACTGTGGGTAGAACAGGAAAGAAACTGGGGGTAGAAAGAAGACAGCTGAGGTAAAAGAGAGACGGTGGAGGGGAGAAAGAGAGACGTTGGGGGGTAGAAAGAAACAGGGTTGAGGGAGAAAAGAGCAGGGTGGGGGTAGAAAGAGAGACAGGCTGGGGGGTAAAAAGAGAGACAGGCTGGAGGGTAAAAGAGAGACGGGTGGAGGGTAGAAAGGGAAAACACTGGGGGGTTGAAAGAGAGACAGGTGGGGGGTGAAAGAGAACAGCTGGAGGTAGAAAGAGAGACAGACTGGAGGTAGAAAGAAGACGGTGGGGGGGTAGAAAAGAGACAGGCTGGGGGTAGAAAAAGAGACAACTGGGGGGTAGAAAGAGAGACAGGCTGGGGGTAGAAAAGGAACAGGGTTGGGGGGAGAAAGAGAACAGGCTGGAGGGTAGAAAGGAGACAGGGGAGATAGAAAAGGGAAAAAACCTACCCCAAAGCCTCCTTAACAAAAAAAATGAGATATCTCTAAAGACCAACCATATCTTTATTTAAAAAGATTAAAACCGACGCTAATAAAAACAGAGTTTTAAAAACTGTAAGGGGACCAGAAAAAATAAAAATTATCTGAAGTTTGGTAACAATGGAAAGACGACCCTTGAGCAACCTGTCTTGCACGCAGGTATGAAATTACAACCTTGCCCCCCTTTTACCGCAAGCCTTTCAAAATGCAGTGAAAAAAAAAGAGTTTTTTGCTGGGGTGGCATTTATTGGGGGAGTGGGGAAATGGGTCGAAATGACTTTTTCTCCTATCCTTTGTTTATGGCGGGCCCTTTGAAAGGGTCTGTTATCTTCTAAACAGATAAGTCTTAAAGGTTGTAAAGTTCTGTTATAAAGTTTTTTCCGTTTTCTCCCTTTTTTTCTCCTCTCTCTCTTTCTCTCCTCTCTCCCCCTCTCTCCCCTTCTCTTTTCTCTTTTCTTTTTCTCTCTCCCCCTTTACTCGTCGTGGGATTCCCCTCGACCTCTCAATTTTTTTTTGGCCCCTTATTGCCCACCCTGATAAAAATTTCACGCTCCCATCATCAATATTCCCCCTCTATAGGTTCCCTGAAAACTCACAAAATTTTTGCTTCGTAATGTGCTCAGCGTGGGCCCTCAGGCCTTTGATTTATTATATCATTTGTAAGTTTTTTAAAACCGTCAAGGGGTTGAAAGGCGGTGAGGGGTCGTTTTCCAAACGATGTAGTTGTAAGGTTTCTTATTAAGGCAATGGAAGGACTTAAATGAAGCTTTAAGGACCTCTGACGATGGGGGAGTCGGCATCGGCTTGCCGAAGTTACTTGGAAATTAATATTTTTTGTCGAGGATATACAGAGAACCGATGGGTTTTTCGCGTTTTTTAAAAATGGGGTTCCAGACAGGGAATGTTATACCGGGCCCCCACTCCTCCTGTCAAGGATGCTGACCAGCTAGACGTTTTCCTGTAAGGTCCCCTGATGAAGTTAAAACCCCTCTCTCCACCAGGTTAATGAGCGGAAAAATTTAGCCTGCTTTTTGATGCTCTTTGGGGGAATGCAATGTAAAGGAACCGCGCAACCCGTGAAGCTGAGAACCTGCTCGCTGAGGGCGATGCATGAACTTGCTCTCTGGGACGATGCAGTGAAATTGCTCGCTGAGGCGATTCAGTGAACTTGCGTTGAGGACGATGTAGGGGAAATTGCTCGCTGAGGGCGATGCAGTGAACCGCTCGCTGAGGGCGATGCAGTGAACTTGCTCTTGAGGACGATGCAGTGAATTGCTCTTTGGGGACGATCGTGAAATTTCTCTTGAGGATGATGCAGTGAACTTGTCGTGAGGGCGTGCATTTTAACTTCTCGCTGAGGGCGATGCATGAACCTGCTCGCTGAGGGAAAAACATGAAATTGCCGCTGAGGCGATCAATGAACCCGCCGCTGAGGACGATGCAGTGAACCTGCTCGTGAGGACGATGCAGTGAACCTGCTTGCTGAGACGATGCAGTAATCTCTCGTGGGACGCAGTGAACTGCTGCTGAGGACGAGCATGAATTGCACGCTGAGGACGATGCGTGAACTTCTCGCTAGACGTGCATGAACTTTCTCGCTGAGGGCATGCAGTGAACCTGCTGCGAGGACGATGAGTGAACCTGCTCGCTGAGGAGATGCAGTGAACCCGCCGCTGAGGGGATGCAGTGAAATTGCTCGCTGAGGCGAGCAGTGAACTTTCTCGTTGGGACGATGCGTGAACTTGCTCTCTGGGGACGATGCAGTGAATTGCTCGCGAGGACGATCAGTGAACCCCGCTCGCTGAGGCATGAGTGAACCTGCTCGCTGGGACGTGCAGGAACCTGCTGCTGAGGACGATGCATGAACCTGCTCGTGAGGGCGATGCAGGTTTTGGATAGACGCAGATGGTTGCTGAAAGCAGGAACATGTGACACGAACTCACCCAACACAACAGAGTGACACGCTAAATTTGACCATGTACAACACTTGGGGATTATTTTGTGGAAAAGTTTTCCCCACAGTAGCTTCATCAGTTCAATACAAGAAGAAGAATGGTGAAAATCAATGGAGCTTTGAGATAAACAGTCTGCTACCACTCAACGCTGTCTTTCCCCTCACTCCGTGAATCCACTTGTGATCGCCTTCTCGAGATATTACAAGAACGTCATCACCGTGACGGCAAATTTGAACGGCAGCGAACTTTTGGGTGCAGAGGAAAAGTAACTAATAAAACGGAACGGTTACATCCTGATTTTTCTCGACAATCTAACCCTTTTTTCCTGTGTGTGTGGACGTGTCTTTCAGATGAGAATGTTAAGGTCCATTTGATACTGAAAGTCGCCCTGCTGAACGAATTTTTTAAAGGTGCTGCATTTGTGGAAAGCTGACATTCTTTTTCACCCTTCCGAAGTCTCCCACTAAGGCCGACACATTACCTCGTTGTCAAACCCACCTTAAGTGAAAAGGAATATGACAAGGAAACACTGTTAGCCTTTTCTCCACAGTTTAAAGTTCACTAGAAACAAAAAATTAGCATGCAGTGATTCCAAATGTACAGCCATGTGTGTAATAAAGGGGCCCACACACTTTAGGGTTTCTCAATAAAAGTGTCTGTCTATTACCTAAGAAAAAGGGAATACTACTGCCGGGGTTCCCCCTGTGTACCTTCGTTTTTACGGGGAAAATCAGAAGTGAAAATCACTGGTATAGTTCTTGTCACCGTAAAACTGGAGGTTTTCCTGCCTTATGTCATCCTCATGATGACTTTATACATGACGTAGTGAAATCTGTGAGCTTTGGGGTGGGGGATTTCTGCAGGCAATGAACCTTTCTCAAGATTTTCAGGGCAAAGAGGATATCGTCTGGCATTCACTACAATTCAAAAGCCTCCGCAATTTTATAACTTTTGTTTTAGAACCCCAGTAAGTAAAGTGTGCATAGACACATCGGATGTGTATCACGTACACTGGGGCAAGCAGCATAACCCCGTGAAAAAGAAACTCTCGGGCACCTATTCACATTTCATTTTGGTCTGGTTCAAATTTTCTTCCCGGGTTCGATCATCATTTACGAAGGCCGTGAAAGTTAAGATCCGTAAAAAGGTAGGGTCGGGAAAATTCTTCCCGGCAAATTTCCTAGACCCCTGTGAAAGACTGACAGGATAACCTGTTTTAAAATTACCGTGTGTGTGTATGTGTGTGTGTCTTTTGAGGTGCAGGGGGGTAGGATTGCCCGCCCCGTCTGCCTTTCAGAAAAGGTCCGCTGTTTAATGTGGGTCTGGTTTGGGGGGGGCACACGGGGAAAAAAAAACAAACTGTAACACTGTCGCTCCTTCAAACCCCCAAACCCAAAAAAATACTTTTTTTGGTTTCCCTACTGATTTTACTACTATTACCGCTACTAAATCCAGCATAATACTACTTGTAATACTGCTGTTTTTTTGCTGCGCTGCTGCTCTCTGCTGTGCTGACTGCTGCGCTGCTGCTGCTGTTACTGCACTCTGCGCTGTGCTGCCCACACTGCCGCTGCTGCTGCTGCTGCTGCGC
>NC_069401.1:4824581-4908349 GCF_026875155.1 Cherax quadricarinatus
CTGCTAAAGCTGCTACTGCTGCTGTGCATGCTGCTAAAGCTGCTGGCTACTGCTGCTGCTGTGCTGCTGGCTGCTGCTGCTGCTGCTGCTGTGCTGCTGCTATGCTGCTGCTACTGCTGCTGCTGCTGCTAAAGCTGCTGCTACTGCTGCTGCTGTTGCTGCTGCTGCTGCTGCTGCTGCTGCTGTTGCTTGCTGCTCTAGCTGCTGCTGCTACTGCTGCTGTTGCTGCTGCAAAGCTGCTGCTGCTACTGCTGCTACTACCTGCTCTTACTGCTGCTGCTGCTTGCTGCTGCTGCTGCTGCTGCTGTTGCTGCTGCTACTGCTGCTGCTACTGCTGCTGTTGCTGCTGCTGCTGCTGCTGCTGCTACTGCTGCTGCTGCTGCTAAAGCTGCTGCTACTGCTGCTGCTGTTGCTGCTGCTGCTGCTGCTGCTGTTGCTGCTGCTACTGCTGCTGCTACTGCTGCTGTTGCTGCTGCTGTTGGTGCATCATCGCCACTGGTAGCACCACCATCAACACCACCACCGGTGCCACTCTCACTACTACTACTATTACTACTACGGACTAGTTAGCTTCCTGGCAACCACTTACATTAATAATAATAATAATAATAATAATAATAATAATAATAATAATAATAATAATAATAATAATAATAATAATAACAATAATATAGTTATAACATTAATAATAAACAATGATAATATTAATAATAAGCAATGATAATATTAATATTAAAACAAATAATTCAATATCCACTTCTCGTCCTCTCACAGTAATTACCAGTCCATCATCAACTACTTTCCACTCCTTACGTGCTTCTCTCTCCCATAATTACTGGCGACATATTAAAGACTAATAGAAATGGTGTCCGGTGTCCCGCCTCTCATGTCAACACATGGACGAATCAAAGGGAGAAAAATATGCATATGAAAGCCGACATCTGAGAATATTGAACGTTCTGAGGATGGTAGGGAGGAAGAGGAGAGAGACCAGGTTTACACAGACTGCAATATATCTTACAAAAAGAAATTTTAGTTACTAACTACACGAGAGAGAGAGAGAGAGAGAGAGAGAGAGAGAGGAGAGAGAGAGAGAGAGAGAGAGAGAGAGAGAGAGAGAGAGATCAAATTGAACTTATCTCGCAGAAACTAAAGATCATCTCAGTTCACCTCTCTCAGAATCCCTCACACTCACGGCTGCGTTTCTAGACGTCTTTGAGGTAGTCCACGAAGACGTAAAACACGTCGGTGAAATTCTTCAGTAGGAAAGAGTTGAAGGATGATGGAAGGGTGAGGTGGGTGAGAGTGCCTGGATGGGATGGGTGTTGAGGGTGAGGTGGGTGAGAGTGCCTGGATGGGATGGGTGTTGAGGGTGAGGTGGGTGAGAGTGCCTAGATGGGATGGGTGTTGAGGGTGAGGTGGGTGAGAGTGCCTGGATGGGATGGGTGTTGAGGGTGAGGTGGGTGAGAGTGCCTGGATGGGATGGGTGTTGAGGGTCAGTCACTCACAGTAACACAGTTACCATTAGCATCCACTCTGCCAGTGCTCAGTGCAAGAGTCATCCACCCTGCCAGTGCTCAGTGCAAGAGTCATCCACCCTGCCAGTGCTCAGTACAAGAGTCATCCACCCTGCCAGTGCTCTGTATAAGAGTCATCCACCCTGCCAGTGCTCAGTACAAGAGTCATCCACCCTGCCAGTGCTCAGTACAAGAGTCATCCACCCTGCCAGTGCTCTGTACAAAAGTCATCCACCCTGCCAGTGCTCAGTACAAGAGTCATCCACCCTGCCAGTGCTCAGTACAAGAGTCATCCACCCTGCCAGTGCTCCGTACAAGAGTCATCCACCCTGCCAGTGCTCAGTACAAGAGTCATCCACCCTGCCAGTGCTCAGTACAAGAGTCATCCACTCTGCCAGTGCTCTGTACAAAAGTCATCCACCCTGCCAGTGCTCAGTACAAGAGTCATCCACCCTGCCAGTGCTCAGTACAAGAGTCATCAACTCTGCTAGTATCAAAGGAAAGGTACAGTCAGTCTGCAAGTTACAATACTGCTAAGTTCAGCTGTGTTCTCCAGACGAATTTTGTAACTGAGCCACACCTATTCTGGATGGTTGTGACCACTCTGGATGGTCGTGACCACTCTGGATGGTCGTGACCACTCTGGATGGTCGTGACCACTTTCGATGGTTGTGACCACTTTGGATGGTTGTGACCACTCTGAATGGATGTGACCACTCTGGATGGTCGTGACCACTCTGGATGGTCATGACCACTTTCGATGGCTGTGACCACTTTGGATGGTTGTGACCACTCTGGATGGTTGTGACAACTCTGGATGGTTGTGACCACTCTGGATGGTCGTGACCACTCTGGATGGTCGTGACCACTTTCGATGATTGTGATCAGTTTGGATGGTTGTGACCACTCTGGATGGTTGTGACCACTCTGGATGGTCGTGACCACTCTGGATGGTCGTGACCACTTTCGATGGTTGTGACCACTTTCGATGGTTATGACCACTCTGGATGGTCGTGACCACTCTGGATGGTTGTGACCACTCTGGATTGTCGTGACCACTCTGGATGGTCGTGGCCACTTTGGATGGTTGTGACCACTTTGCATGGTTGTGACCACTCTGGATGGACGTGACCACTCTGCATTGTCGTGATCGCTCTGGATGGTCGTGACCATTTTGGATGGTTGTGACCACTTTGGATGGTTGTGACCACTCTGGATGGACGTGACCACTTTGCATTGTCGTGATCGCTCTGGATGGTCGTGACCACTTTGGATGGTTGTGACCACTTTGGATGGTCGTGACCACTTTGGATGATCGTGACTACTTTGGATGGTCGTGACCACTCTGGATGGTCGTAACCACTCTGGATGGTCGTGACCACTTTGGATGGTGGTGACCGCTCTGGATGGTTGTGACCACCGTGGATGGTCGTGAACACTCTGGATGATTGTGACCACTTTGGATGGTCGTGACCACTCTGGATGGTTGTGACCACTCTGGATTTTTCGTGACCACTCTGGATGGTTGTGACCACTTTGGGATGGGTTGTGACCACTCTGAATGGTTGTGACCACTTTGGATGGTTGTGACCACTCTGGATGGTTGTGACCACTGTGGATGGTTGTGACCACTGTGGATGGTGTTGACCACTCTGGATGGTGGTGACCACTCTGGATGGCCGTGACCACTCTGAATGGTCGTGACCACTTTGGATGGTTGTGACCACTCTGGATGGTCGTGACCACTCTGGATGGTCGTGACCACTTTGGATGGTCGTGACCACTTTGGATGGTTGTGACCACCGTGGATGGTCGTGAACACTCTGGATGATTGTGACCACTTTGGATGGTCGTGACCACTCTGGATGGTTGTGACCACTCTGGATTTTCGTGACCACTCTGGATGGTTGTGACCACTTTGGATGGTTGTGACCACTCTGGATGGTTGTGACCACTTTGGATGGTTGTGACCACTCTGGATGGTTGTGACCACTGTGGATGGTTGTGACCACTGTGGATGGTGTTGACCACTCTGGATGGTGGTGACCACTCTGGATGGCCGTGACCACTCTGAATGGTCGTGACCACTTTGGATGGTTGTGACCACTCTGGATGGTCGTGACCACTCTGGATGGTCGTGACCACTTTGGATGGTCGTGACCACTTTGGATGGTCGTGACCACTCTGAATGGTTGTGACCACTTTGGATGGTCGTGACCACTCTGGATGGTTGTGACCACTTTGGATGGTCGTGACCACTTTGGATGGTTGTGACCACTTGATGGTCGTGACCACTCTGGATGGTTGTGACCACTCTGGATGGTTGTGACCACTTTGGATGATTGTGACCACTTTGGATGGTTGTGACCACTTTGGATGGTCGTGACCACTCTGGATGGTCGTGACCACTCTGGATGGTTGTGACCACTCTGGATGGTTGTGACCACTCTGGATGGTTGTGACCACTCTGGATGGTTGTGACCACTCTGGATGGACGTGACCACTCTGCATTGTCGTGATCGCTCTGGATGGTCGTGACCACTTTGGATGGTTGTGACCACTTTGGATGGTCGTGACCACTTTGGATGATCGTGACTACTTTGGATGGTCGTGACCATTCTGGATGGTCGTAACCACTCTGGATGGTCGTGACCACTTTGGATGGTCGTGACCGCTCTGGATGGTTGTGACCACCGTGGATGGTCGTGAACACTCTGGATGATTGTGACCACTTTGGATGGTCGTGACCACTCTGGATGGTTTTGACCACTCTTGATTTTCGTGACCACTCTGGATGGTTGTGACCACTTTGGATGGTTGTGACCACTCTGGATGGTTGTGACCACTTTGGATGGTTGTGACCACTCTGGATGGTTGTGACCACTGTGGATGGTTGTGACCACTGTGGATGGTGTTGACCACTCTGGATGGTCGTGACCACTCTGGATGGCCGTGACCACTCTGAATGGTCGTGACCACTTTGGATGGTTGTGACCACTCTGGATGGTCGTGACCACTCTGGATGGTCGTGACCACTTTGGATGGTCGTGACCACTTTGGATGGTCGTGACCACTCTGAATGGTTGTGACCACTCTGGATGGTTGTGACCACTTTGGATGGTCGTGATCATTCTGGATGGTTGTGACCACTTTGGATGGTCGTGACCACTTTGGATGGTTGTGACCACTTGATGGTCGTGACCACTCTGGATGGTTGTGACCACTCTGGATGGTTGTGACCACTTTGGATGATTGTGACCACTTTGGATGGTTGTGACCACTTTGGATGGTCCTGACCACTCTGGATGGTCGTGATCACTCTGGAGGGTTGTGACAACTTTGGATGGTTGTGACCACTTTGGATGGTCGTGGCCACTCTGGATTGTTGTGACCACTTTGGATGGTCGTGACCACTCTGGATGGTTGTGACCACTTTGGATGGTCGTGACCACTCTGGATGGTTGTGACCACTTTGGATGGTTGTGACCACTCTGGATGGTTGTGACCACTCTGGATGGTTGTGACCACTCTGGATGGTTGTGACCTCTCTGGATGGTTGTGACCACTCTGGATGGTTGTGACCACTCTGGATGGTTGTGACCACTCTGGATGGTTGTGACCACTCTGGATGGTTGTGACCACTCTGGATGGTTGTGACCACTCTGGATGTTGTGACCACTCTGGATGGTTGTGACCACTCTGGATGGTTGTGACCACTCTGGATGGTTGTGACCACTCTGGATGGTTTTAAAATCAACGTGAGTGAGTGTATAACTCTTTAAGTGAGGTGACCAATAAATACAAACTTTGGGCGAAAAGGGCACTGTTGCAGAAAAGGTTACTGGATTTTCGCCGAGGTCAGCTCTTATGTGTCCGAGCAAAAGCCCGTTAAGTTGCCTCTGTAGTTGTCTAACCACCATTTATTGTTTCACCCACCGTCACGTCACGTAATCACAGCAATCACGGTCACATCACCACCACAATCCGTCACATCACTACCAACGGTCACCTACGTCACAATCACCGGTCACATCACGTCACTGTACAACTCTTAAATTATGTATACAGAACCAGACTAAATTTTAAATACCCCCTTTTCATTAGGTTAAACTTTTATTTATTAAATTCCCACCCCCTCCCTGGGAAATAACTTAACAAGCAACTTGACTAAACTTGCGACTTAGTTCCATTTTTCTCTGCATTTTCATAGTTTGAGAAGTAAGAGCAGCCGCCCGACCTTCCCTTTTATACCAAATAACTTTGAGACTTAAAAAAGGGATCTTTGCCTTTTTGGCAAGAAAATCATTGTGGTCTATATTAATGTCTTGGTACTCTAAATCTGGGCCCTGCGTTCCTAAGTGGGGGTAATTACTATTTTAGTCCCGGCTTGGCTATAGTTCTCGGTTCCGTCTCCTTAGTTTCGGCAGACTTAAACTATCCTTGACTCTCTAGTCTGGTCTTCAGCCTCTATATAAAGTGTTTTTCTTTTACCTTGTGCGGAGGAGAATTTTAATTAGAGGAGGATGAGGAGAGGAAGAGGAGAACGAGGGAGAGACACTGGCAGAGGAGGCAGGGTATTACGGGTTAGGAATTCTTTTAATTTAAATTGCAAATAAAGCGGTAAGACGAAAAATTTGGGGTTTTGGGGTTGTTTGACACCACCGAAATAACTTGGGGGACACCATGAAGATAACTCTGGGGACACCATGAAGATAACCTGGGGACACCATGAAATAACTCTGGGGACACCATAAAGTAACATGGGGACCCCACGAATAACTCTGGGGACACCATGAAGATAACTCTGGGGGACACCATGAAGATAACTCTGGGGGACACCATGAAGATAACTCTGGGAACACCATGAGATAACTCTGGGGACACCATGAAATAACTCGGGAAACCCACCAGAAGTAACTCTGGGGACACCTGAAGATAACTCTGGGAACCCCCATGAAGATAACTATGGGGAACCACGAAGATAACTCTGGGGGACCCATGAAGTTTAACTCTGGGGACACCATAAAGATAAATATGGGGACACCACGAAGAAACCTGGGGGAAAAAAAAACCAAGAAGAAAAACTTGGGGGACACCATGAAGATAACTATGGGGACACCAGAGATAACTCTGGGGGACACCACGAAGATAACCCCTGGGGGACACCATGAAGATAACTCTGGGAACACCATAAAAGATAACTCTGGGGACACATGAAGATAACTCTGGGGAACACCATGAGATAATCTGGGGGACACCTAGATAACTCTGGGGAACCCATGAAATAACTCTGGGGGACACCACGAAGTAATACTCTGGGGACACCATGAAGATAACTCTGGGGTCACCATGAAGGATAACTATGGGGGACACCACGAAGATAACTCTGGGGACACCATGAAGATAACTTGGGACCACCATGAAGTAATCTGGGGGACACCATGAAGATAACTCTGAGGACACCATGAGATAATCTGGGGGACACCAGAAGATAACTCTGGGGAAACCCCATGAAGAAACTCTGAGGGACACCATGAAGATAACTCTGGGGAACCATGAAGATAACTCTGGGAACACCTGAAGTTTAACTCGAGGACACCATGAAGATAACTTGAGGACACATTGAAGTACTATGGGGGACCACGAAGATAACTCGGGGGGACACCACGAAGATAACTCTGGGGGACACCACGAAGATAACTCTGGGGGACACCACGAAGATAACTCTGGGGGACACCACGAAGATAACTCTGGGGGACCCACGAAGAAAAACTCTGGGGGACCCCACGAAGATAACTCTGGGGGACACCACGAAGATAACTCTGGGGAACACCATGAAGATAACTCTGGGGGACACCATGAAGATAACTCTGGGGGACATTACGAAGATAACTCTAGGGGACACCACGAAGATAACTCTGGGGGACACCACGAAGATAACCCTGGGGGACACCACGAAGATAACTCGGGGGGGACACCACGAAGATAACTCTGGGGACTCCACGAAGATAACTCTGGGGGACACCACGAAGATAACTCTGGGGGACACCACGAAGATAACTCTGGGGGACACCACGAAGATAACTCTGGGGGACACCACGAAGATAACTCTGGGGGACACCACGAAGATAACTCTGGGGGACACCATGAAGATAACTCTGGGGGACACCACGAAGATATCTCTGGGGGACAATATGAAGATAACTCTGGGGGACACCATGAAGAATAACTTGGGGGACACCACGAAGATAACTCTGGGACACCAGAAGAAACTCTGGGGACACAATGAAGATAACTCTGGGGACACCACGAAGATAATCTGGGGGACACAATGAAGATAACTCTGGGGGACACCACGAAGATAACTCTGGGGAACACCATGAAGATAACTCTGAGGGACACCATGAAGATAACTCTGGCGGACACAATGAAGATAACTCTGGGGGACACCATGAAGATAACTCTGGGGGACATTACGAAGATAACTCTAAGGGACACCACAAAGATAACCCTGGGGGACACCACGAAGATAACTCTGGGGGACACACGAAGATAACTCTGGGGGACACCATGAAGATAACTCGGGGGGACACTATGAAAATAACTCTGGGGGACTCTACGAAAATAACTCTGGGGGACACCATGAAGATAACTCTGGGGGACACCATGAAGATAACTCTGAGGGACACCACGAAGAAGCTCTGGGGGACACCACGAAGATAACTCTGGGAGACACCATGAAGATAACTCTGGGAGACACCATGAAGATAACTCTGAGGGACACCATGAAGATAACTCTGGGGGACACCATGAAGATAACTCTGGGGGACACTATGAAAATAACTCTGAGGGTCACCATGAAGATAACTCTGAGGGACACCATGAAGATAACTCTGGGGGACACCATGAAGATAACTCTGGGGGACACCATGAAGATAACTCTGGGGGACACCATGAAGATAACTCGGGGGGACACCATGAAGATAACTCCGGGAGATACCATGAGGATAACTCTGGGGGACACTACAAAGACAACTCTGGGGGACACCACGAAGACAACTCTGGGGGACACCATGAAGATAACTCTGGGGGACACCATGAAGATAACTCTGGGGGACACCACGAAGATAACTCTGGGGGACACCATGAAGATAACTCTGGGGGACACCATGAAGATAACTCTGGGGACACCATGAAGATAACTCTGGGGGACACCATGAAGATAACTCTGGGGGACACTATGAAAATAACTCTGGGGGACTCTACGAAAATAACTCTGGGGGACACCATGAAGATAACTCTGGGGGACACCACGAAGTTAACTCTGGGGGACACCACGAAGATAACTCTGGGGGACACCATGAAGATAACTCGGGGGGACACCATGAAGATAACTCGGGGGGACACCACGAAGACAACTCTGGGGGACACCATGAAGATAACTCTGGGGGACACCATGAAGATAACTCTGGGGGACACCATGAAGATAACTCTGGGGGACACTATGAAAATAACTCTGGGGGGCACCATGAAGATAACTCTGGGAGACACCATGAAGATAACTCTGGGGGACACCATGAAGATAACTCTGGGGGACACCAGAAGATAACTCTGAGGGACACCATAAGATAGCTCTGGGGGACACAGAAGATAACTCTGGGGGGACACCATGAAGATAAACTCTGGGGGACACCATGAAGATAACTCTGGGGACACCTGAAGATAACTCGAGGGACACCACAAGATAGCTCTGGGGACCCCACGAAGATAACTCTGGGAGACCATGAAGAAAAACTCTGGGGGACACCACGAAGATAACTCTGGGAGACACCATGAAGATAACTCTGGGGGACACCATGAAGATAACTCTGAGGGACACCACGAAGATAGCTCTGGGGGACACCACGAAGATAACTCTGGGAGACACCACGAAGATAACTCTGGGGACCAATGAAGATAACTCTGGGGGGACACCATGAAGATAACTCTGGGAGACACCATGAAGAAACTCTGGGGACACCATGAAGAAACCTGGGGGACACACAAAAGAAAAACTCTGGGAGACACCATGAAGATAACTCTGGGAGACACCATGAAGATAACTCTGGGGGACACCACGAAGTTAACTCTGGGGGACACCACGAAGATAACTCTGGGGGACACCATGAAGATAACTCGGGGGACACCATGAAGATAACTCGGGGGGACACCACGAAGACAACTCTGGGGGACACCATGAAGATAACTCTGGGGGACACCATGAAGATAACTCTGGGGGACACCATGAAGATAACTCTGGGGGACACTATGAAAATAACTCTGGGGGGCACCATGAAGATAACTCCGGGAGACACCAGAAATAACTTCTGGGGAAAACCATGAAGATAACTCTGGGGGACACCATGAAGATAACTCTGAGGGACACCACTAAGATAGCTCTGGGGGACACCACGAAGATAACTCTGGGAGACACCATGAAGATAACTCTGGGGGACACCATGAAGATAACTCTGGGGGACACCATGAAGATAACTCTGAGGGACACCACTAAGATAGCTCTGGGGGACACCACGAAGATAACTCTGGGAGACACCATGAAGATAACTCTGGGGGACACCACGAAGATAACTCTGGGAGACCCATGAAGATACTCTGGGGACCCATGAAGATAACTCGGGAGGGACACCACGAAGATAGCTCTGGGGGACACCACGAAGATAACTCTGGGAGACACCACGAAGATAACTCTGGGAGACACCACGAAGATAACTCTGGGAGACACCATGAAGATAACTCTGGGAGACACCATGAAGATAACTCTGGGAGACACCATGAAGATAACTCTGGGGGACACCACGAAGATAACTCTGGGAGACACCATGAAGATAACTCTGGGAGACACCATGAAGATAACTCTGGGGGACACCACGAAGACAACTCTGGGGGACACCATGAAGATAACTCCGGGAGATACCATGAAGATAACTCTGGGGGACACCATGAAGATAACTCTGGGGGACACCACGAAGACAACTCTTGGGGACATCATAAAGATAACTCTGGAGTTTACCTGGAGAGAGTTCCGGGGGTCAACACCCCCGCGGCCCGGTCTGTGACCAGGCGTCCTGGTGGATCAGAGCCTGATCAGCCAGGCTGTTACTGCTGGCTGCACGCAAACCAACGTACGAGCCACAGCCCGGCTGGTCAGGAACCGACTTTAGGTGCTTGTCCAGTGCCAGCTTGAAGACTGCCAGGGGTCTGTTGGTAATCCCCCTCTGGGGGACACCTGAAGATAACTCTGAGGGACACCACGAAGATAACTCTGGGGGACACCACCAAGATAACTCTGGGGGACACCACCAAGATAACTCTGGAGGACACCACCAAGATAACTCTGGGGGACACCACGAAGATAACTCTGGGGGGACACCCCAAGATAAAATCTGGGGGGAACACCACCAAGATAACTCTGGGGGACACCATGATGATAACTCTGGGGGACACCACGAAGATAACTCTGGGGGACATCACGAAGATAACTCTGGAAGACACCATGAAGATAACTCTGAGGGACACCACGAAGATAACTCTGAGGGACACCACGAATATAACTCTGGGGGACACCATGAAGATAACTCTGAAGGACACCACGAAGATAACTCTGGGGGACACCACAAAGAACTCTGGGGGACACCATGAAGATAACTCTGGGGGACACCATGAAGATAACTCTGGGGGAAACCACGAAGATAACTCTGGGGGACACCACGAATATAACTCTGGGGGACACCATGAAGATAACTCTGGGGGACACCATGAAGATAACTCTGAGGGACACCACGAAGATAACTCTGGGGGACACCACGAAGATAACTCTGGGGGACACCACGAAGATAACTCTGGGGGACACCATGAAGATAACTCTGAGGGACACCACGAAGATAACTGGGGGACACCATGAAGATAACTCTGAGGGACACCACGAACATAACTCTGAGGGACACCATGAAGATAACTCTGAGGGACACCATGAAGATAACTCTGAGGGACACCACGAACATAACTCTGAGGGACACCAGGAAGATAACTCTTGGGGACACCACGAAGATAACTCTAGGGGACAAAACGAAGACAACTCTGGGGGACACCATGAAGATAACTATGGGAGACACTACGAAGATAACTCTGTGGGACACCATGAAGATAACTCTGAGGGACATTACGAAGATAACTCTAGGGGACACCAAAGAAGATAACTCTGGGGACACCACGAAATAACCTGGGGACACCATGAAGAAACCTTGGGGGACACCACGAAGATAACTCTGGGGGACACCATGAAGATAACTCTGAGGGACCCATAGATAATTTAGGGACACCACGAAGATAACTTGGGGGACACCAAAGAAGATAACTCTGAGGGACACATGAAGATAAACTCGAGGGACAACCAGAACATAACTCTGAGAGACACCCTGAAGAAATTGAGGACACATGAAGAAACTCTGAGGACCCATGAACATAACTCTGAGGGATACCATGAAGATAACTCTGAGGGACACCACGAACATAACTCTGAGAGACACCATGAAGATAACTCTGAGGGACACCATGAAGATAACTCTGAGGGACACCACGAAGATAACTCTGAGGGACACCACGAAGATAACTCTGGGGGACACCATGAAGATAACTCTGAGGGACACCACGAAGATAACTCTGTGGGACACCATGAAGATAACTCTGAGGGACACCACGAACATAACTCTGAGGACACCATGAAAGTAACTCTGGGGACACCCTGAAGATAAACTCTGAGGGACACCACGAACATAACTCTGAGAGACACCATGAAGATAACTCTGAGGGACACCATGAAGATAACTCTGAGGGACACCACGAACATAACTCTGAGAGACACCATGAAGATAACTCTGAGGGACACCATGAAGATAACTCTGAGGGACACCACGAAGATAACTCTGAGGGACTCCACGAAGATAACTCTTGGGGACACCATGAAGATAACTCTGAGGGACACCACGAAGATAACTCTGTGGGACACCATGAAGATAACTCTGAGGGACACCACGAACATAACTCTGAGGGACACCACGAAGATAACTCTAGGGGATACCACGAAGATAACTCTAGAGGACAAAACGAAGACAACTCTGGGGGACACCATGAAGATAACTCTGAGGGACACCACGAAGATAACTCTGGGGGACACCACGAACATAACTCTGAGGGACACCACGAAGATAACTCTGGGGGACACCATGAAGATAACTCTGGGGGACACTACGAAGATAACTCTTGCGGACACCAGGAAGATAACTCTGGTGGACACCACAAAGAAAAGTCTGGGGGACACCACGAAGATAACTCTGGGGGACACCACAAAGACAACTCTGGGGGACACCATGAAGATAACTCTGGGGGACACCACGAAAATAACTCTGGAGGATGCCACGAAGATAACTCTGGGGGACACCATGAAGATAACTCTGGGGGACACCATGAAGATAACTCTGGGGGACACCACAAAGACAACTCTGGGGGACACCACGAAGACAACTCTGGGGAACACCACGAAGACAACTCTGGGGGACACCACAAAGACAACTCTAGGGGACACCACGAAGACAACTCTGGGGGACGCCACAAAACAACTCTGGGGGACACCATGAAGATAACTCTGGGGGACACCACAAAGACAACTCTAGGGGACACCACGAAGACAACCTGGGGGACGCCACAAAACAACTCTGGGGGACACCATGAAGATAACTCTGGGGGACACCACAAAGACAACTCTAGGGGACACCACGAAGACAACTCTGGGGGACGCCACAAAACAACTCTGGGGGACACCATGAAGATAACTCTAGGGGACATCACGAAGACAACTCTGGGGGACACCACGAAGACAAAATCTGGGGGACCCACAAAACCCAAATCTGGGGGGCACCAGAAGATAACTCTGGGGGACACCCAAAAGAAACTCTAGGGGACACCACGAAGACAAATCTGGGGACGCCACAAAACAACTTGGGGGCACATGAAGATAACTCTGGGGACATCACGAAGACAAATCTGGGGACACCAACGAAACAAACCTGGGGACGCCCCAAAACAACTCTGGGGGACACCATGAAGATAACTTTTGGGGGACACACAAGACAACTCTAGGGGACACCACGAAGGCCCAATCTGGGGGACGCCACAAAACAAACCTGGGGACACCATGAAGATAACTTGGGCCCCCCACAAAGACAAATCTAGGGAACACCACGAAGACAAATCTGGGGACGCCACAAAAAAACTCTGGGGACACCATGGGAAAAACTTAGGGGACATCACGAAAAACAACTCTGGGGGACACCACGAAGACAACTCTGGGGGACGCCACAAAACAACTCTGGGGGACACCATGAAGATAACTCTAGGGGACATCACGAAGACAACTCTGGGGGACACCACGAAGACAACTCTGGGGGACACCACAAACACATCTGTACTGCTGTCACTACAGTTTAGTCATCAGAAATAACTACGGGACGTCATCACAGCAAGAACCAAGTTATCACATTTGCTGACGGTGAGAAACAGACTGGAGGAACAGAGGCTACAAGTGGAACAACAACAAAAGGCATTACATTACAGCATATTACAGCATTACAGCAGCATATTACAGCATTACAGCAGCATATTACAGCATTACAGCAGCATACTACAGCATTACAGCAGCATATTACAGCATTACAGCAGCATATTACAGCATTACAGCAGCATACTACAGCATTACAGCAGCATATTACAGCATTACAGCAGCATATTACAGCATTACAGCAGCATATTACAGCATTACAGCAGCATATTACAGCATTACAGCAGCATATTACAGAAGGACCACATATGTCAAACATTTGCACCAGTGGACGCGAACCTCACAAAGAAACAGGAGTCCCGTGGAACTCCGTATAAGACGTATTTCAGAACTATCCTCGAGTACTCAGCAACAGCATGGAGCCCCCTCGTGTAGGAGAACTTGTCTGGAGACTAGGGGAACCACTTCTAAGAGAAAACTAGCAGACGAATAAGTCAGAAAAGGTTCAAATACGCTGAAGTGTGGGGAAAAGTCATGGATGACTGGACGTAATATCATGAATGATAAGGAAGATACCTGGAGTTTACCTGGAGAGAGTTCCGGGGGTCAACGCCCCCGCGGCCCGGTCTGAGACCAGGCCTCCTGGTGGATCAGAGCCTGATCAACCAGGCTGTTGCTGCTGGCTGCACGCAAACCAACATACGAGCCACAGCCCGGCTGATCCGGAACTGACTTTAGGTGCTTGCCCCAGTGCCAGTTTGAAGACTGCCAGGGGTCTGTTGTTAATCCCCCTTATGTGTGCTGGGAGGCAGTTTTGAACAGTCTCGGGCCCCTGACACTTATTGTATGGTCTCTTAACGTGCTAGTGACACCCCTGCTTTTCATTGGGGGGATGGTGCATCGTCTGCCAAGTCTTTTGCTTTCGTAGTTGGGTGATTTTCGTGTGCAAGTTCGGTACTAGTCCCTCTAGGATTTTCCAGGTGTATATAATTCATGTATCTCTCCCTCCTGCGTTCCAGGAATACAGGTTTAGGAACCTCAAGCGCTCCCAATAATTGAGGTGTTTTATCTCCGTTTATGCGCGCCGTGAAAGTTCCTGTACATTTCTAGGTCTCGGCAATTTCACCTGCCTTGAAAGGTGCTGTTAGTGTGCAGCAAAAATTTTCCACCTAGATAGAACAAGTGACCTGAAGAGTGTCATCATGGCTTGGCCTCCCTAGTTTTGAAGGTTCTCATTATCCATCCTGTCATTTTTCTAGCAGATCGATTGATACAGTGTTATGGTCCTTGAAGGTGAGATCCTCCGACATGATCACTCCCAGGTCTTTGACGTTGGTGTTTCGCTCTATTTTGTGGCCAGAATTTTTTTTGTACTCTGATGAAGATTTAATTTTCCTCATGTTTACCATATCTGAGTAATTGAAATTTCTCACGTTGACTTCATATTGTTTTCTGCAGCCCACTGAAAGATTTGGTTGATGTCTCCCCTGGAGCTTTGCAGTGTCTGCAATGGAAGACACTGTCATCAGATTCGGGTGTCATCTGCAAAGGAAGACACGGTGCTGTGGCTGACATCCTTGTCTATGTCGGATATAAGGATGAAGGAACAAGAGGGAGCGAGTACTGTGCCTTGTGGAACAAAAGTTTTTTCACCGTAGCTGCTCGGACTTTACTCTGTTGACGACTACTCCCCTGTGTTCTTTTTTTAGTGAGGAAATTATAGATCCATCGACCGACTTTTCTGTTTCCTTTAGCACGCATTTTGTGCGCTATTACGCCATGGTCACATTTGGGTCGAAGGCTTTTGCAAAGTCTGTATATATTACATCTGCATTCTTTTTGTCTTCTAGTGCATTTAGGACCTTGTCGTAGTGGTCCAATAGTTGAGACAGACGGGAGCGACCTGTTCAAAAACCCCATGTTGCCCTGGGTTGAAACTGATGGGTTTCTAGATGCGGGGTGATCTTGCTTCTTAGGACCCTTTCAAAGATTTTTATGATATGGGATGTTAGTGCTATTGGTCTGTAGTTCTTTGCTTTTGGGCTTTACTGCCCCCTTTGTGGAGTGGGGCTATGTCTGTTGTTTTTAGTAACTGTGGGACGACCCCCGTGTCCATGCTCCCTCTCCATAGGATGGAAAAGGCTCGTGATAGGGGCTTCTTGCAGTTCTTGATGAACACAGAGTTCCATGAGTCTGGCCCTGGGGCAGAGTGCAGGGGCATGTCATTTACGCCTGTTCGAAGTCATTTGGCGTCAGGATAACATGGGATAGGCTTGTGTTAATTAAATTTTGTGGCTCTCTCATAAAAAATTCATTTTGATCTTCGACTCTCAGTCTGGTTAGCGGCTTGCAAAAAACTGAGTCATATTGGGACTTGATTTAGCTCAACTCATTTCCTTGTTGTCATCTGTGTAGGACCCATCTTGTTTAAGTAGGGGCCCAATACTGACGTTGTTCTCGATTTTGATTTGCATAGGAGAAGAAATACTTTGGGTTTCTTTCGATTTCATTTTTTGGCTTTTAGTTCTTCCCGCGATTCCTAAACTCCTAAAGGATTCTTTTAGCTTAAGTTCGATGCTTGCTATTTCTCTGACCAGTGTCTCCCTACGCATTTCAGATATATTGACCTCTTTTAGCCGTTTCTGTTATTCTTTTCCGTCGCCTGTAAAGGGAGCGCCTGTTCTCTTTCTGTTTTTACATCAACTCCTCCTTTTTCTTAGAGGAATAAGCCTTGTGCATACATCGGTGCACCGAGTTAATTGTTCAAAGGCATAAGTTGGGGTCTGTTTGCTTAGTATATCTTCCCAGCTTATATCGGTTAGGACTTGGTTTACTGGTCCCACTTTATGTTTTTGTTATTGAAGTTGAATTTGGTGAATGCTCCCTCGTGACTAATCTCATTATGTCGGTCTGGGGCTCCACGCATACATGACTGAACCTCAATTATGTTGTGATCTGAGTATATTGTTTTTGATATGGTGATATTTCTTATCAAATCATCATTGTTAGTGAAGATGAGGTCTAGTGTAAATTTTCCAGTCTAGTAGGCCCCTATTATTTGCTGGTTTTTAAATTGAATTTTGTCAGAGATTTAAAAGCTCGCGGGAGTGTGAGTTTTCATCAGAGCTGCCTCCTGGGGTTATTACTGCAACAATATTATTTGCTATATTCCTCCATTTTTGGTGCCTTAAGTTTTAAATCCCCCAGGAGCAAGATGTTGGGTGCAGGAGCTGGAAGGTTTTCCAACAGTTTGGGCAATTTTTTTAACAAACTGTTCCTGAATTGCTGGGGTGTTTCATCCGGAGGCTTTGTAGACTATCACAATGACTAGGTTTTGGGTTCTCGAAACCTTTACTGCTAAAAAATTCCACTACATCATTTGAGGCATTTAGCAGTTCTGTGCAAACAAGTGACTCTGCAATGTACAGGCCAACCCCCCCCCTTTTTCCTGTTCACTCTGTCACATCTGTATAGGTTGTAACCTGGGATCCATATTTCGTTGTCCAAGTGATCCTTTATGTGGGTCTCCCGTGAAAGCCGCGAACATTTCCTTTGCCTCGCAAGCAGTCCACGGATGAAAGGTATTTTGTTGTTTTTTGCTGGCTTTTGGGCCCTGTATATTTGCAAAGAAAAAATGTTATCGGACTGGTTGTATTGTTGGTACTGGGGGATTTTTTTTCCGGCATTAGTATCTGTATCTGTTGGTTTGGAGTGGAGGCCATCGACTGTGGTTCCACTCCCCGGAATGACTGGGTTTGGTGTACGATTTCTGCCATTTCCTGCCAGTTTTTTTTCCTTCCTGGCACTAAAAAACCTCTCCCTCTTGAGTGGCTGTGGCTACCCAGGTTTTCCCATGGCCTGGATGTTTTGTATCTTTTTGTCCCCTTTAGATGGTATGCCTGGCAATTAAGTTATAGCACAGTCCTTTCCTGTACTAAGAGGTACACAGTTCAGGGTGAAAAAGCTTACAGGAAGGGAGTTTGCATTTTCCTGTTGTTCATATGGGCATGGCATGTTCCCAGGGTGGTCATAGTTGCACGTCCCATCTGTTTTTTTTCCAGATTTCCCATGCCAAACAGAAACCGGGGTGCATAGTATGTGCACAGGCTTGATTTCCGTTTGCCTTGGGTTTCTGTGACTGTATTCCCTGTTGGTGCATGTTTCCCTGTCTTACTTCTATCCTCCCTAGCACCAACAATGGAGCTCCCACCATTTGTTTTTGGTAATATATCCTCACTATTGCTAGTGGAGTCCTCTTGTTTGCTATTTCCTGCGGTATTTCTAGTTTGCAATATTGGTTTTATCTTATCTTTGACTACACTTGTTTCCACACAGATAAGGAAGGTCTGGATATCTACCTGGCTGTCTGCCTGGCTCTCTACCTGGCTATCTACCTGGCTAGCAATGTAGCTATCTACCCGGTTATCTACCTTCGTACCTACTTGGTTATCTATCTCAGAGTCTATCTGGCTATCTACCTGGTTATTTACTTGGCTGTCTACCTGGCTATCTACCTAGTTATTTACTTGGCTATCTACCTGGTTATCTACCTGACTATATAATTATTTGTCCGGCTGGATATCTACCAGGCTGTCTACCAGGCTGTCTACCTGGCTGTCTACCTGGCTGTCTACCTGGCTCTCTACCTGGCTGTCTACCTGGCTAACTACCTGACTGAAGGACCTGGCTGTCTACCTGGCTGTCTACCTTACTATCTACCCGGCTAACTACATGACTGAACGACCTGGCTATCTACCTGGCTGTCTACCTGGCTGTCTACCTGGCTGTCTACCTGGCTAACTACCTGACTGAAAAACCTGGCTATCTACTGGCTGTCTACCTGGCTATCTACCTGACTGAAGGACCTGGCTGTCTACCTTACCATCTACCTGGCTAACTACCTGACTGAAGGACCTGGCTATCTACCTGGCTGTCTACCTGGCTGTCTACCTGGCTGTCTACCTAGCTATCTACCTGGCTGTCTATCTGGCTAACTACCTGACTGAAGGACCTGGCTATCTATCTGGCTAACTGCCTGACTGAAGGACCTGGCTATCTATCTGGCTAGCTACCTGACTGAAGGACCTGGCTATCTATCTGGCTAACTACCTGACTGAAGGACCTGGCTATCTATCTGGCTAACTACCTGACTAAAGGACCTGGCTATCTATCTGGCTAACTACCTGAGTGAAGGACCTGGCTATCTACCTGGCTAACTACCTGACTGAAGGACCTGGCTATCTACCTGGCTAACTACCTGACTGAAGGACCTGGCTATCTACCTGGCTAACTACCTGACTGAAGGACCTGGCTATCTACCTGGCTAACTACCTGACTGAAGGACCTGGCTATCTACCTGGCTAACTACCTGACTGAAGGACCTGGCTATCTACCTGGCTGTCTACCTGGCTATCTACCTGACTGAAGGACCCTGCTATCTATCTGGCTCTCTACCTTACTATCTACCTGGCTGACTACCTGACTGAAGGACCTGGCTATCTACCTGGCTAACTACCTGACTGAAGGACCTGGCTGTCCACCTGGCTGTCCACCTGGTTGTCAACCTGGCTGTCTACCTGGCTATCTACCTGACTGAAGGACCTGGCTATCTACCTGGCTCTCTACCTTACTATCTACCTAGCTATCTGCCTTACTGAAGGACCTGGCTATCTACCTGGCTCTCTACCTTACTATCTACCTGGCTATCTACCTGACTGAAGGAACTGGCTCTCTACCTGGCTATCTACCTGACTGAAGGACCTGGCTATCTACCTGGCTATCTACCTGACTGAAGGACCTGGCTATCTACCTGAGTGAAGGACCTGGCTGTCCAGCTGGCTGTCCACCTGGTTGTCTACCTGGCTGTCTACCTGGCTATCTACCTGGCTATCTACCTGACTGAAGGAGCTGGCTATCTACCTGGCTCTCTACCTTACTATCTACCTGGCTATCTTCCTGACTGAAGGACCTGGCTCTCTACCTTACTATCTACCTGGCTATCTGCCTGACTGAAGGACCTGGCTATCTACTTGACTCTCTACCTTACTATCTACCTGGCTATCTACCTGACTGAAGGACCTGGCTCTCTACCTGGCTATCTACCTGGCTATCTACCTGACTGAAGGACCTGGCTATCTACCTGAGTGAAGGACCTGGCTATCTAACTGGCTAACTACCTGACTGAAAGACCTGGCTATCTACTTGGCTATCTACCTGACTGAAGGACCTGGCTATCTACCTGGCTATCTACCTGACTGAAGGACCTGGCTATCTACCTGGCTAACTACCTGACTGAAGGACCTGGCTATCTACCTGGCTATCTAACTGACTGAAGGACATGGCTATCTACCTGCTATCTACCTGGCTGAAGGACCTGGCCATCTACCTGACTAACTACCTGACTGAAGGACCTGGCTATCTACCTGGCTAACTACCTGACTGAAGGACCTGGCTATCTACCTGGCTAACTACCTGACTGAAGAACCTGGCTATCTACCTGACTGAAGGACCTGGCTATCTACCTGGCTCTCTACCTTACTATCTGCCTGGCTGACTAAATGGCTCAAGGACTTGGCTATCTATCTGGCTCTCTACCTTACTATCTACCTGGCTGACTACCTGACTGAAGGACCTGGTTATCTACCTGACTGAAGGACCTGGTTATCTACCTTACTATCTACCTGGCTATCTGCCTGACTGAAGGACCTGGCTATCTACCTGGCTCTCTACCTTACTATCTACCTGGCTATCTACCTGACTGAAGGACCTGGCTATCTACCTGGCTAACTACCTGACTGAAGGACCTGGCTATCTACCTGGCTAACTACCTGACTTAAGGACCTGGCTAACTACCTGACTGAAGGACCTGGCTAACTACCTGACTGATGGACCTGGCTATCTACCGGGCTAACTACTTGACTGAAGGACCTAGCTGTCCACCTGGCTGTCCACCTGGCTGTCTACCTGGCTATCTACCTGACTGAAGGACCTGGCTATCTACCTGGCTCTCTACCTTACTATCTACCTGGCTATCTACCTGACTGAAGGACCTGGCTATCTACCTGCTATCTACCTGACTGAAGGACCTGGCTATCTACCTGAGTGAAGGACCTGGCTATCTAACTGGCTAACTACCTGACTGAAAGACCTGGCTGTCTACTTGGCTATCTACCTGACTGAAGGACCTGGGTATCTACCTGGCTATCTACCTGACTGAAGGACCTGGGTCTCTACTTGGCTATCTACCTGACTGAAGGACCTGGCTATCTACCTGGCTATCTAACTGACTGAAGGACCTGGCTATCTACCGGACTGAAGGACCTGGCTATCTACCTGAGTGAAGGACCTGGCTATCTAACTGGCTAACTACCTGTCTGAAAGACCTGACTATCTACTTGGCTATCTACCTGGCCTTTGAAAGGGTCCTTAGAAGCAAGATCACCACCCATCTAGAAACCCATCAGTTACACAACCCAGGGCAACATGGGTTTAGAACAGGTTGCTCCTGTCTGTCTCAACTATTGGATCACTACGACAAGGTCCTAGATGCACTAGAAGACAAAAAGAATGCAGATGTAATATATACAGACTTTGCAAAAGCCTTCGACAAGTGTGACCATGGCGTAATAGCGCACAAAATGCGTGCTAAAGGAATAACAGGAAAAGTCGGTCGATGGATCTATAATTTCCTCACTAACAGAACACAGAGAGTAGTCGTCAACAGAGTAAAGTCCGAGGCAGCTACGGTGAAAAGCTCTGTTCCACAAGGCACAGTACTCGCTCTCATCTTGTTCCTCATCCTCATATCCGACATAGACAAGGATGTCAGCCACAGCACCGTGTCTTCCTTTGCAGATGACACCCGAATCTGCATGACAGTGTCTTCCATTGCAGACACTGCAAGGCTCCAGGCGGACATCAACCAAATCTTTCAGTGGGCTGCAGAAAACAATATGAAGTTCAACGATGAGAAATTTAAATTACTCAGATATGGTAAACACGAGGAAATTAAATCTTCATCAGAGTACAAAACAAATTCTGGCCACAAAATAGAGCGAAACACCAACGTCAAAGACCTGGGAGTGATCATGTCGGAGGATCTCACCTTCAAGGACCATAACATTGTATCAATCGCATCTGCTAGAAAAATGACAGGATGGATAATGAGAACCTTCAAAACTAGGGAGGCCAAGCCCATGATGACACTCTTCAGGTCAATTGTTCTATCTAGGCTGGAATATTGCTGCACACTAACAGCCCTTTCAAGGCAGGTGAAATTGCTGACCTAGAAAATGTACAGAGAACCTTCACGGCGCACATAACGGAGATAAAACACCTCAATTACTGGGAGCGCTTGAGGTTCCTGAACCTGTATTCCTGGAACGCAGGCGGGAGAGATACATGATTATATACACCTGGAAAATCCTAGGGACTAGTACCGAACTTGCAAACGAAAATCTCTCACTACGAAAGCAAAAGACTTGGCAGACGATGCAACATCCCCCAATGAAAAGCAGGGTGTCACTAGCACGTTAAGAGACCATACAATAAGTGTCAGGGGCCCGAGATTGTTCAACTGCCTCCCAGCATACATAAGGGGGATTACCAACAGATCCCTGGCAGTCTTCAAGCTGGCACTGGACAAGCACCTAAATTCGGTTCCTGACCAGCCGGGCTGTGGCTCGTACGTTGGTTCGCGTGCAGCCAGCAGCAACAGCCTGGTCGATCAGGCTCTGATCCACCAGGAGGCCTGGTCACAGACCGGGCCGCGGGGGCGTTGACCCCCGGAACTCTCTCCAGGTAAACTCCAGGTAAACTGAAGGACCTGGCTATATACCTGCTATCTACCTGACTGAAGGACCTGGCTATCTACCTGACTAACTACCTTACTGAAGGACCTGGCTATCTACCTGACTAACTACCTTACTGAAGGACCTGGCTATCTACCTGGCTAACTACCTGACTGAAAGACCTGGCTATCTACCTGGCTATCTACCTGATTGACGGACCTGGCTATCTACCTGCTATCTACCTGGCTGAAGGACCTGGCTAACTACCTGACTGAAGGACCTAGCTAACTGCCTGACTGAAGGACCTGGCTATCTACCTGACTGAAGGACCTGGCTATCTACTTGGCTATCTACCTGACTGAAGGACCTGGCTATCTACCTGGCTATCTACCTGACTGAAGGACCTGGCTATCTACCTGACTGAAGGACCTGGCTGTGACTCTCTCAACAGAAGAATATAATCTAGAGAAACTCTGATCCTAACCTGAGCCTCGAGTCCTCCGCAATAATATTAATAAATAATAATAATAATAATAATAATAATAATAATAATAATAATAATATAATAATAATATTAATATTAACATTATTATTATTATTATTATTATTATTATTATTATTATTATTATTTATTTATTTACTACAGTGCTGTACAATTGCGTGCTTTTAGTTATAACAATCACCTATTGGTCCAAGATGATGTTCTGGTCCCTGATTGGTCCAAGATGATGTTCTGGTCCCTGATTGGTCCAAGATGATGTTCTGGTCCCTGATTGGTCCATCATGATGTTCTGGTCCCTGATTGGTCCATCATGATGTTCTGGTCCCTGATTGGTCCATCATGATGTTCTGGTCCCTGATTGGTCCATCATGATGTTCTGGTCCCTCATTGGTCCAAGATGATGTTCTGGTCCCTCATTGGTCCAAGATGATGTTCTGGTCCCTGATTGGTCCAAGATGATGTTCTGGTCCCTGATTGGTCCATCATGATGTTCTGGTCCCTGATTGGTCCATCATGATGTTCTGGTCCTGATTGGTCCATCATGATGTTCTGGTTCCTGATTGGTCCAAGATGATGTTCTGGTCCCTGATTGGTCCAACATGATGTTTTGGTCCCTGATTGGTCCAACATGATGTTCTGGTCCCTGATTGGTCCAACATGATGTTCTGGTCCCTGATTGGTCCAACATGATGTTCTGGTCCCTGATTGGTCCAACATGATGTTCTGGTCCCTGATTGGTCCAACATGATGTTTCTGGTCCCTGATTGGTCCAACATGATGTTCTGGTCCCTGATTGGTCCAAGATGATGTTCTGGTCCCTGATTGGTCCAAGATGATGTTCTGGTCCCTGATTGGTCCAACATGATGTTCTGGTCCCTGATTGGTCCAACATGATATTCTGGTCCCTGATTGGTCCAACATGATATTCTGGTCCCTGATTGGTCCAACATGATGTTCTGGTCCCTGATTGGTCCGAGATGATGTTCTGGTCCCTGATTGGTCCAACATGATGTTCTGGTCCCTGATTGGTCCGACATGATGTTCTGGTCCCTGATTGGTCCAACATGATGTTCTGGTCCCTGATTGGTCCAACATGATGTTCTGGTCCCTGATTGGTCCAGCATGATGTTCTGGTCCCTGATTGGTCCATCATGATGTTCTGGTCCCTGATTGGTCCATCATGATGTTCTGGTCCCTCATTGGTCCAAGATGATGTTCTGGTCCCTCATTGGTCCAAGATGATGTTCTGGTCCCTGATTGGTCCAAGATGATGTTCTGGTCCCTGATTGGTCCATCATGATGTTCTGGTCCCTGATTGGTCCATCATGATGTTCTGGTCCCTGATTGGTCCATCATGATGTTCTGGTTCCTGATTGGTCCAAGATGATGTTCTGGTCCCTGATTGGTCCAACATGATGTTTTGGTCCCTGATTGGTCCAACATGATGTTCTGGTCCCTGATTGGTCCAACATGATGTTCTGGTCCCTGATTGGTCCAACATGATGTTCTGGTCCCTGATTGGTCCAACATGATGTTCTGGTCCTGATTGGTCCAACATGATGTTCTGGTCCCTGATTGGTCCAACATGATGTTCTGGTCCCTGATTGGTCCAAGATGATGTTCTGGTCCCTGATTGGTCCAAGATGATGTTCTGGTCCCTGATTGGTCCAACATGATGTTCTGGTCCCTGATTGGTCCAACATGATATTCTGGTCCCTGATTGGTCCAACATGATATTCTGGTCCCTGATTGGTCCAACATGATGTTCTGGTCCCTGATTGGTCCGAGATGATGTTCTGGTCCCTGATTGGTCCAACATGATGTTCTGGTCCCTGATTGGTCCGACATGATGTTCTGGTCCCTGATTGGTCCAACATGATGTTCTGGTCCCTGATTGGTCCAACATGATGTTCTGGTCCCTGATTGGTCCAGCATGATGTTCTGGTCCCTGATTGGTCCAGCATGATGTTCTGGTCCCTGATTGGTCCGACATGATGTTCTGGTCCCTGATTGGTCCAACATGATGTTCTGGTCCCTGATTGGTCCAACATGATGTTCTGGTCCCTGATTGGTCCAGCATGATGTTCTGGTCCCTGATTGGTACAGCAAGATGTTCTGGTCTCTGATTGGTCCAACATGATGTTCTGGTCCCTGATTTATCCAACATGATGTTCTGGTCCCTCATTGGTCCAACATGATGTTTTGGTCCCTGATTGGTCCAGCATGGTGTTCTGGTCCCTGATTGGTCCAACATGATGTTTTGGTCCCTGATTGGTCCAGCATGGTGTTCTGGTCCCTGATTGGTCCACCATGATGTTCTGGTCCCTGATTGGTCCAACATGATGTTCTGGTCCCTGATTGGTCCAGCATGATGTTCTGGTCCCTGATTGGTCCAACATGATGTTCTGGTCCCTGATTGGTCCAACATGATGTTCTGGTCCCTGATTGGTCCACCATGATGTTCTGGTCCCTGATTGGTCCAGCATGGTGTTCTGGTCCCTGATTGGTCCAACATGATGTTCTGGTCCCTGATTGGTCCAACTTGATGTTCTGGTCCCTGATTGGTCCAGCATGATGTTCTGGTCCCTGATTGGTCCAGCATGATGTTCTGGTCCCTGATTGGTGCAACATGATGTTCTGGTCTCTGATTGGTCCAGCATGATGTTCTGGTCCCTGATTGGTCCAACATGATGTTCTGGTCTCTGATTGGTCCAACATGATGTTCTGGTCCCTGATTGTCCAGCATGATGTTCTGGTCCCTAATTGGTCCAGCATGATGTTCTGGTCCCTGATTGGTCCACCATGCTGTTCTGGTCCCTGATTGGTCCAACATGATGTTCTGGTCCCTGATTGGTCCACCATGCTGTTCTGGTCCCTGATTGGTCCAGCATGTTCTGGTCCCTGATTGTTCCAACATGATGTTCTGGTCCCTGATTGGTCCAGCATGATGTTCTGGTCCCTGATTGGTCCAGCATGATGTTCTGGTCCCTGATTGGTCCAACATGATGTTCTGGTCCCTGATTGGTCCAACATGATGTTCTTGTCCCTGATTGGTCCAACATGATGTTCTGGTCCCTGATTGGTCCAACATGATGTTCTGGTCCCTGATTGGTCCAGCATGTTGTTCTGGTCCCTGATTGGCCCAGCATGATGTTCTGGTCCCTGATTAGTCCAACATGTTCTGGTCCCTGATTGGTCCAACATGATGTTTTGGTCCCTGATTGGTCCAGCATGATGTTCTGGTCCCTGATTGGTCCAACATGATGTTCTGGTCCCTGATTGGCCCAGCATGATGTTCTGGTCCCTGATTGGTCCAGCATGATGTTCTGGTCCCTGATTGGTCCAGCATTGTGTTCTGGTCCCTGATTGGTCCAGCATGATGTTCTGGTTCCTGATTGGTCCAACATGATGTTCTGGTCCCTGATTGGTCCAGCATGATGTTCTGGTCCCTGATTGGTCCAGCATGATGTTCTGGTCTCTGAGTGGTCCAGCATGATGTTCTGGTCCCTGATTGGTCCAGCATGATGTTCTGGTCCCTGATTGGTCCAGCATGATGTTCTGGTCCCTGATTGGTCCAGCATGATGTTCTGGTCCCTGGTTGGTCCAGCATGATGTTCTGGTCTCTGAGTGGTCCAGCATGATGTTCTGGTCCCTGATTGGTCCAGCATGATGTTCTGGTCTCTGAGTGGTCCAGCATGATGTTCTGGTCCGTGATTGGTCCAACATGGTGTTCTGGTCCCTGATTGGTCCAGCATGATGTTCTGGTCCCTGATTGGTCCAGCATGATGTTCTGGTCTCTGAGTGGTCCAGCATGATGTTCTGGTCCGTGATTGGTCCAACATGGTGTTCTGGTCCCTGATTGGTCCAGCATGATGTTCTGGTCCCTGATTGGTCCAGCATGATGTTCTGGTCCGTGATTGGTCCAACATGGTGTTCTGGTCCCTGATTGGTCCAACATGGTGTTCTGGTCCCTGATTGGTCCAGCATGATGTTCTGGTCCCTGATTGGTCCAGCATGATGTTCTGGTCTCTGAGTGGTCCAGCATGATGTTCTGGTCCGTGATTGGTCCAACATGGTGTTCTGGTCCCTGATTGGTCCAGCATGATGTTCTGGTCTCTGAGTGGTCCAGCATGATGTTCTGGTCCGTGATTGGTCCAACATGGTGTTCTGGTCCCTGATTGGTCCAGCATGATGTTCTGGTCCCTGATTGGTCCAGCATGATGTTCTGGTCCCTGATTGGTCCAGCATGATGTTCTGGTCTCTGGTCCAGCATGATGTTCTGGTCTCTGAGTGGTCCAGCATGATGTTCTGGTCCCTGATTGGTCCAGCATGATGTTCTGGTCCCTGATTGGTCCAGCATGGTGTTCTGGTCCCTGATTGGTCCAGCATGATGTTCTGGTCCCTGATTGGTCCAGCATGGTGTTCTGGTCCCTGATTGGTCCAGCATGATGTTCTGGTCTCTGATTGGTCCAGCATGATGATCTGGTCTCTGAGTGGTCCAGCATGATGTTCTGGTCTCTGAGTGGTCCAGCATGATGTTCTGGTCTCTGAGTGGTCCAGCATGATGTTCTGGTCTCTGATTGGTCCAGCATGATGTTCTGGTCTCTGAGTGGTCCAGCATGATGTTCTGGTCCCTGATTGGTCCAGCATGATGTTCTGGTCCCTGATTGGTCCAGCATGGTGTTCTGGTCCCTGATTGGTCCAACATGATGTTCTGGTCCCTGATTGGTCCAGCATGGTGTTCTGGTCTATGATTGGTCCAGCATGATGTTCTGGTCCCTGATTGGTCCAGCATGATGTTCTGGTCCCTGATTGGTCCAACATGATGTTCTGGTCCCTGATTGGTCCAGCATGATGTTCTGGTCCCTGATTGGTCCAGTGATGAAGGAATTATAACGTTCGTGTTCAGAAAGTGAACTTCGGAACTTGTTTTTGAACTAAATTTTTGAAAAAAATTTTGCATTGACTTTTAAAGTTAATATTGACCTGAAACTTTTTTTTTTTTTTTTTTTTTCTTTGATTCTGGAACTTGATTTTTACCTGTAATTTAGAACGTGATTTTACCTTTATTTTTAAAATTAATATTGAAGCAATTACTTTTAGTTTCAAAAAACAGATTTTACCGTGATTTTCACAAACATTGAAACATGATTTAAAACAAAATCAAAACTAGGCAGATGACAGGAAAGAAATGAGCGAGATACTAAAGTCTCAATGTAAGTCGAAGTTTAGTGAGACGTTAACCAGACAGACTTGACAACCTAAGTGAATTTTTTATGACCGAAACTCAGAATAACTCATAATATGGTCAATTCCAGTATCTCGTGACTTCGAAAAAGCGATAAATAGCATGGCCATGCACTCTGGCCCAGGCCCAGACTCGTGGAACTCCGTGTTCATCATGAACTGCAAGAAACTCCTGTCATGTGCCTATGGAGAGGGAACCTGGACACAAGGGTCATCACACAATCACATAATATCTTGATTTCTTTATTTACTACAAGTACATGTACAAGATATACAGTCCTAGCTGACATCAGTGACAAAATATTAGCAAACCGCTTGTTATGCATGTATAAGACACCAGACATAGCACAACTCCACAAATGTGGCAGTAAAGCAATAGCAAAGAACTACAGACCGATAGCACTAACATCCCATATCATAACAATCTTTGAAAGGTTCTAAGAAGGAAGATCACCATCCATCATGATACCCATCAGTTACACAACCCAGGGCAACACGGGTTTAGAGCAGGTCACTCCAGTCTGACCCAACTACTGGAACACTATGACAAGATCCTGGATGCTCTAGAAGACAAACAAAACGCTTATTTAGTATGCAAAGACTTCGTGAAAGCCTTCGACAAGTGTGAACATCGCGTAATAGCGTACAAAATTAGTGATAAAGGAATGACAGGAAAGCTTGGTAGATGGATCTATTGTATCCTAACAAATGGAACACAGAGAGTAATATTAAACAGGGTAAAGTCTGAGGCAGCTACTGTGAAAACCTTTATTCCACAAGGCACAGCACTCGCTCCCATCCTGTTCCTCATCCTCATATCTGACATAGAGAAGGATATAAGCCACAGCACCGTGTCTTCCTTCGCGGATGACACCGGAGTCTGCATCATCAGTCATTAAGACACTGCGAGACACCAAGTGGATATCAACCAAATCTTCAAATGGGCCGCTGAAAACAATGTGAATTTCAATGAAGAGAAATTTCAGTTGTTCCAATATGGAAAACTTGAGGAAATTAAAACTATATCGGAGTATAAAACAAATTCCAACCACACAATAGAAAACTAATGTGAAGGACCTGGGAGTGATAATGTCAGAGGATTTCACTTTCAAAGATCACAATAGTATCTACCACAACTACTAGAAAAATGAGAACCTTTAAAACTAAGGACGCCAAGCCCATGATGATTCTCTTCAAATCACTTGTTCTCTCTAGGCTGGAATATTGTTGTACACTAACGGCGCCTTTCAAGGCTGGCGAAATTGCTGACCTGGAGAGTGTACAGAAAACTTTCACGGCACGCATAAGTCCGATAAAACACCTCAGTTACTGGGAACGGTTGAAGTTCCTTGACATGTATTCCCTGGAACGCAGGCGAGAAAGATACAAAATAATATATATTTCGAAAATTCTAGAGGGATTAGTACCAAACTTGCACATGAAAAACACTCCCTATGAAAGCAAAAGACTCGGCAGGACATGCAACATCCCCCCGATGAAAAGCAGGAGCACCACGACCAGATTGAGAGACAACACAATAAGTGTCAGGGGCCCAAGACCGTTCAACTGCCTCCCAGCATACATAAGGGGGATTAACAATAGACCCCTGGCTGTCTTCAAGAAGGTACTGGACAGGCACCTAAAGTCAGTACGTGACCAACCGGACTATTGTTCGTACGTCGGGTTGCGTGCGGCCAACAGTAACAGCCTGGTTGATCAGACCCTGGTGCATCACGAGCCCTGGTCATAGACGGGCCGCGGGGGCGTTGATCCGCGAAACCCTCTCCAGGTATACTCCAGGTATATCGAGAAACTAGGTTCCAGCCTGAGTTAAGCTGAGGCAGGACCCATGCGAGTTTAGCGCGTCTCCATGAATTAGTAATAAAGCTTTAAGCTGCCTCAGGAAGCTGGCAGCTTCTTCAAGAATAATTTTTGCAAAATATTTTTCGTTCCATTCATAAATGTCAAAGGTAAAGCTTACTCAGGTGAGTGTAAGGTCACTCAGGTGAGTGTAAGGTCACTCAGGTGAGTGTAAGGTCACTCAGGTGAGTGTAAGGTCACTCAGGTGAGTGTAAGGTCACTCAGGTGAGTGTATGGTCACTCAGGTGAGTGTAAGGTCACTCAGGTGAGTGTAAGGTCACTCAGGTGAGTGTAAGTCACTCAGGTGAGTGTATGGTCACTCAGGTGAGTGTAAGGTCCCTCAGGTGAGTGTAAGGTCACTCAGGTGAGTGTAAGGTCACTCAGGTGAGTGTAAGGTCACTCAGGTAGTGTAAGGTCACTCAGGTGAGTGTAAGGTCCACTCAGGTGAGTGTAAGGTCACTCAGGTGAGTGTAAGGTCACTCAGGTGAGTGTAAGGTCACTCAGGTGAGTGTAAGGTCACTCAGGTGAGTGTAAGGTCACTCAGGTGAGTGTAAGGTCACTCAGGTGAGTGTAAGGTCACTCAGGTGAGTGTATGGTCACTCAGGTGAGTGTAGGTCACTCAGTGAGTGTATGGTCACTCAGGTGAGTGTAAGGTCACTCAGGTGAGTGTAAAGGTCACTCAGTGAGTGTATGGTCACTCAGTGAGTGTAAGGTCACTCAGGTGAGTGTAAGGTCACTCAGGTGAGTGTAAGGTCACTCAGGTGAGTGTAAGGTCACTCAGGTGAGTGTAAGGTCACTCAGGTGAGTGTAAGGTCACTCAGGTGAGTGTAAGGTCCACTCAGGTGAGTGTAAGGTCACTCAGGTGAGTGTAGGTCACTCAGGTGAGTGTAAGGTCACTCAGGTGAGTGTAAGGTCACTCAGGTGAGGTAAGGTCACTCAGGTGAGTGTAAGGTCACTCAGGTGAGTGTAAGGTCACTCAGGTGAGTGTAAGGTCACTCAGGTGAGTGTAAGGTCACTCAGGTGAGTGTAAGGTCACTCAGGTGAGTGTAAGGTCACTCAGTGAGTGTAAGGTCACTCAGGTGAGGTGTAAGGTCACTCAGGTGAGTGTAAGGTCACTCAGGTGAGTGTAAGGTCACTCAGGTGAGCGTAAGGTCACTCAGGTGAGTGTATGGTCACTCAGGTGAGTGTAAGGTCACTCAGGTGAGTGTAAGGTCACTAAGGTGAGTGTAAGGTCACTCAGGTGAGTGTAAGGTCACTCAGGTGAGCGTATGGTCACTCAGGTGAGTGTAAGGTCACTCAGGTGAGTGTAAGGTCACTCAGGTGAGTGTATGGTCACTCAGGTGAGTGTAAGGTCACTCAGGTGAGTGTATGGTCACTCAGGTGAGTGTAAGGTCCACTCCAGGTGAGTGTATGGTCACTCAGGTGAGTGTAAGGTCACTCAGGTGAGTGTAAGGTCACTCAGGTGAGTGTAAGGTCACTCAGGTGAGTGTAAGGTCACTCAGGTGAGTGTATGGTCACTCAGGTGAGTGTAAGGTCACACTCAGGTGAGTGTAAGGTCACTCAGGTGAGTGTATGGTCACTCAGGTGAGTGTAAGGTCACTCAGGTGAGTGTATGGTCACTCAGGTGAGTGTAAGGTCACTCAGGTGAGTGTATGGTCACTCAGGTGAGTGTAAGGTAACTCAGGTGAGTGTATGGTCACTCAGGTGAGTGTATGATCACTCAGGTGAGTGTACGGTCACTCAGGTGAGTGTAAGGTCACTCAGGTGAGTGTATGGTCACTCAGGTGAGTGTAAGGTCACTCAGGTGAGTGTATGGTCATCAGGTGAGTGTAAGGTCACTCAGGTGAGTGTATGGTCACTCAGGTGAGTGTAAGGTCACTCAGGTGAGTGTAAGGTCACTCAGGTGAGTGTATGGTCACTCAGGTGAGTGTATGGTCACTCAGGTGAGTGTAAGGTCACTCAGGTGAGTGTATGGTCACTCAGGTGAGTGTAAGGTCACTCAGGTGAGTGTATGGTCACTCAGGTGAGTGTAAGGTCACTCAGGTGAGTGTATGGTCACTCAGGTGAGTGTAAGGTCACTCAGGTGAGTGTATGGTCACTCAGGTGAGTGTATGGTCACTCAGATGAGTGTAAGGTCACTCAGGTGAGTGTAAGGTCACTCAGGTGAGTGTATGGTCACTCAGTGAGTGTAAGGTCACTCAGGTGAGTTAAGGTCACTCAGGTGAGTGTAAGGTCACTCAGGTGAGTGTAAGGTCACTCAGGTGAGTGTAAGGCTACTCAATGTGAGTGTATGGTCACTCAGGTGAGTGTAAGGTCCTCAGTGAGTGTAAGGTCACTCAGGTGAGTGTAAGGTCACTCAGGTGAGTGTAAGGTCACTCAGGTGAGTGTAAGGTCACTCAGGTGAGTGTAAGGTCACTCAGGTGAGTGTATGGTCACTCAGGTGAGTGTAAGGTCACTCAGGTGAGTGTAAGGTCACTCAGGTGAGTGTAAGGTCACTCAGGTGAGTGTATGGTCACTCAGGTGAGTGTATGGTCACTCAGGTGAGTGTAAGGTCACTTCAGGTGAGTGTAAGGTCACTCAGGTGAGTGTATGGTCACTCAGGTGAGTGTAAGGTCACTCAGGTGAGTGTAAGGTCACTCAGGTGAGTGTAAAGTCACTCAGGTGAGTGTAAGGTCACTCAGGTGAGTGTAAGGTCACTCAGGTGAGTGTAAGGTCACTCAGGTGAGTGTATGGTCACTCAGGTGAGTGTATGGTCACTCAGGTGAGTGTAAGGTCACTCAGGTGAGTGTAAGGTCACTCAGGTGAGTGTATGGTCACTCAGGTGAGTGTATGGTCACTCAGGTGATTGTAAGGTCACTCAGGTGAGTGTAAGGTCACTCAGGTGAGTGTATGGTCACTCAGGTGAGTGTAAGGTCACTCAGGTGAGTGTAAGGTCACTCAGGTGGGTGTAAGGTTACTCAGGTGAGTGTAAGGTCACTCAGGTGAGTGTATGGTCACTCAGGTGAGTGTATGGTCACTCAGGTGAGTGTAAGGTCACTCAGGTGAGTATAAGGTCACTCAGGTGAGTGTATGGTCACTCAGGTGAGTGTAAGTTCACTCAGGTGAGTGTAAGGTCACTCAGGTGAGTGTAAGGTCACTTAGGTGAGTGTAAGGTCACTCAGGTGAGTGTAAGGTCACTCAGGTGAGTTTAAGGTCACTCAGGTGAGTGAAAGGTTACTCAGGTGAGTGTAAGGTCACTCAGGTGAGTGTAAGGTCACTCAGGTGAGTGTAAGGTCACTCAGGTGAGTGTAAGGTCACTCAGGTGAGTGTAAGGTCACTCAGGTGAGTGTAAGGTCACTCAGGTGAGTGTAAGGTCACTCAGGTGAGTGTATGGTCACTCAGGTGAGTGTATGGTCACTCAGGTGAGTGTATGGTCACTCAGGTGAGTGTAAGGTCACTCAGGTGAGTGTAAGGTCACTCAGGTGAGTGTAAGGTCACTCAGGTGAGTGTATGGTCACTCAGGTGAGTGTAGGGTCACTCAGGTGAGTGTAAGGTCACTCAGGTGAGTGTAAGGTCACTCAGGTGAGTGTAAGGTCACTCAGGTGAGTGTAAGGTCACTCAGGTGAGTGTAAGGTCACTCAGGTGAGTGTAAGGTCACTCAGGTGAGTGTATGGTCGCTTAGGTGAGTGTATGGTCACTCAGGTGAGTGTAAGGTCACTCAGGTGAGTGTAAGGTCACTCAGGTGAGTGTATGGTCACTCAGGTGAGTGTATGATCACTCAGGTGAGTGTATGGTCACTCAGGTGAGTGCATGGTCACTCAGGTGAGCGTATGGTCACTCAGGTGAGTGTATGGTCACTCAAGTGAGTGTATGGTCACTCAGGTGAGTGTATGGTCACTCAGGTGAGTGTATGGTCACTCAAGTGAGTGTATGGTCACTCAGGTGAGTGTATGGTCACTTGGGTGAGTGTATGGTCACTCAGGTGAGTGTATGGTCACTCAGGTGAGTGTATGGTCACTCAGGTGAGTGTATGGTCACTCAGGTGAGTGTATGGTCACTCAGGTGAGTGTATGGTCACTCAGGCGAGTGTAAGGTCACTCAGGCGACTGTAAGGTCACTCAGGTGAGTGTAAGGTCACTCAGGTGAGTGTATGGTCACTCAGGTGAGTGTATGGTCACTCAGGTGAGTGTATGGTCACTCAGGTGAGTGCATGGTCACTCAGGCGAGTGTAAGGTCACTCAGGCGAGTGTAAGGTCACTCAGGTGAGTGTAAGGTCACTCAGGTGAGTGTAAGGTCACTCAGGTGAGTGTAAGGTCATTCAGGTGGGTGTAAAGTCACTCAGGTGAGTGTAAGGTCACTCAGGTGAGTGTAAGGTCACTCAGGTGAGTGTAAGGTCACTCAGGTGAGTGTCAAGTGAGTGTAAGGTCACTCAGGTGAGTGTAAGGTCACACAGGTGAGTGTAAGGTCACTCAAGTGAGTGTATGGTCACTCAGGTGAGTGTAAGGTCACTCAGGTGAGTGTAAGGTCACTCAGGTGAGTGTCAAGTGAGTGTAAGGTAACTCAGGTGAGTGTCAAGTGAGTGTAATTTCACTCAGGTGAGTGTAAGGGTACTCAGGTGAGTGTAAGGTCACTCAGGTGAGTGTCAAGTGAGTGTAAGGTCACTCAGGTGAGTGTAAGGTCACTCAGGTGAGTGTAAGGTCACACAGGTGAGTGTAAGGTCACTCAGGTGAGTGTAAGGTCGCTCAGGTGAGTGTTAGGTCACTCAGGTGAGTGTCAAGTGAGTGTAAGGTCACACAGGTGAGTGTAAGGTCACTCAGGCGAGAGTAAGGTCACTCAGGTGAGTGTAAAGTCACTCAGGTGAGTGTAAGGTCACTGAGGTGAGTGTTAGGTCACTCGCAAAGTGAACACAGAATATAACAAGGCGAAGAGAGCCCAGCAAACGTTTAGAGAATGAAAGAGTGTATGTAAGAGTGAAGGAAGGAGGTGACTGTGTTGAGATATCTGAGAGTGGACGTACAGGCAGGTGTGTCAGACACCAGGTGAACCACGGCACAGACGATCATGTGTCGAGGCATCTGTCGATAGAAGGAAGTTTATCCATGGAGGTAAAACAAGAAGAGAGACTGCATAAGAGCATGAGAAGGAAGGAGCACTGCCGAGTGCCTACTGGCCCATGCTAGATATCATTATTTTGTAGGTGTGAAATATGAGATTTGAATTTCGCGAGGAGGAGGAGGCTGGAGGCCGCAGGCTGGAGGCTGGAGGCTGGAGGCTGGAGGCCACAGGCTGAGATGTCGTGTTGGCAAGCAATCTGCTGTGTGAATAGTAATTCAATACCATAACACACAATACCACAACATACAGTACCACAACACACAATACTACACATGCAATACCATAAAACACAATACCACAAAACACAATACCATAACACAACACCACAACACACAATACCACAATATACAATAACACAACATACAATACCACAACACAATAAAACACATACAATACCACAACACACAAAACCACAACATACAATACTATAACACATAATACCACCAACATACAAATACCACAACCTACACTACCACAACACACAATACCACAACATACAATACCACAACATACAATACTATAACACACAATGCCACAACACACAATACCACAACACACAATACCACAACACACAATACCACAACATACAATACTATAACACACAATACCGCAATATACAATACCACAACACACAATACCACAACACACAATACCACAACATACAATACTATAACACACAATACCGCAATATACAATACCACAACACACAATACAACAACATACAATACTATAACACACAATACCGCAATATACAATACCACAACACACAATACCACAACACACAATACAACAACATACAAATACTATAACACACAAACCATAACACACAACACCACAACACATAATACCACAACATACAATACTATAACATACAATACCACAACATACAATACCACAAAACACAATACCACAAAACTCAATACCACAACATAGAATACCACAACACACAATACCACAACACACAATACCACAACACACAGTACCACAACATACAATACCACAACACACAATACCACAACACACAATACTACAACACACAATACCACAACACACAATACCACAACACACACATACCACAACATACAATACCACAACACAACAATACCACAACACACAATACCACAACACACAGTACCACAACATACAATACCACAACACACAATACTACAACACACAATACCACAACAACACTACCACAATACCACAACACACAATACCACAACACACAATACCACAACACACAATACTACAACACACAATACCACAACACACAATACCACAACCACAATACCACAACATACAATACTACAACACACAATACCACAAACAAACCCACAATACCACAACACACAATATCACAACACACAGTACCACAACATACAATACCACAACATACAATACCACAACACACAATACCACAACACACAATACTACAACACACAATACCACAACATACAATACCACCACACACAATACCACAACTTACAATACCACAACACACAATACCACACACACAATACCACAACACAGAATTACCGCAACCACACAATACGACAACTACAATACCACAACACAACAATACCACAGCACACAATAACAAACATACAATACCACAGCAACACAATTACCAAACATACAATACCACATCATAACAATACACAACATCAATACCACAACATACAATACCACAACACACATTCCACAACATACATACCCAACATACAATACCACAACTTACAATCCACAACACACAATTTCCACAACATACAATACCACAACCACACAATACCCCAACATACCCAATACCACGCCACAATACCACAACATTTCATACCACAAACACATCATCCACAACTACAATACCACCCAACACACAAAACCCCAACATACAATAAAAAACACACATACAATACCACAAACATACAATAATAAAACACACAATAACCACAAACATACAATACCACAACATACAAATACCACAAAAAAATACCACAAACACAACAATTTCCAAACATCAAAACCCAAATACATACCACAACATCAATACCACAAAACCATACAATACCACAACATACAAAACCTCAACATACAAAACCCCAACAACAACACCACAAATACAATACCACAAACCCAATACCACAAAATACAGCACAAAAAAAAACACACAATCCACAACACACAATACCACAACATACAATCCACAAAAAACAATACCACAAACAAACAAAAAAATACCACAAATACAATAAACCCCCCAAACACAATCCACAACAAAAATTACCACAACTACAAAACCACAAAACAATACCAAAACAACAATACCACAACCCAAAAATACCAAAAACAAAACCCCAAACAACAATACCAAAAACACCAATACAAAAAACAACAATACCCACATACAATACCACAACAACAAAAAATACCACAAAAAACACAATACCACAACAACAAAACCACAACATACAAACCACAAAATACAAAACCACAACATCAATACCACAAAAAAACAATACCACAACACCCAATAAACCCCCCAACTACCAAAACAAAAAACATACAATACCCAAAAACATACAATACCACAAAAACCCCCAAAAACCACAACATACATAAAAAACCCCAAAATCAATACCACAACACAAAACCACAACAACAATACCCCAACAACAATACCCCAAAAATACAAATACCACAACATACAATACCCCCAAAAATACAATACCCCAAAACACAAATACCAAACAAAAATCCAAAAAACAAAACAATACCCAAAAAAATACAATACCACCAACATAAATACCACAACTACAATACCACAACAAAAAAAATACCCCAACAAAAATTCCACAACATCAATTTCCACAACAACAAACCACAAAAATCAATACCACAACATACAATACCCCAACAAACCATTACCAAACATCAAAAACACAACATACAATAAAACCAAAACAATACCACAACATACAATACCACAAACACAAACCCCAACATACAAAAACCCCAACATACAATAAAACAACATACAAAACCACAAAATACAATACCACAAAACAATACCCCAACAACAAAACCACAAAAAACACAATACCACAACATACTTTTCCACAACATACAAAACCACAAAAAACAATACCAAAAAACAATACACAACTACAATACCACAACACAAACCACAAATACAATAACAACAAACAATACCCCAACATACAATACCACAAATACAATACCCAACATACAATACCACAACATACAATAAAACAACATCAAACCACAAATACAATACCACAACAACAATACCACCCCAAACACAAAAAAATAACCACAACAACAATCACACATACAATACCAAACAACAATACCACAACATAAATACCACAACAACAATACCCAACAAACCCCAAACCACAAAACACAAATACCCAACAACAAACCCAACATAAAAATACCACAACATCAATACCACAAAATCAATACCACAAAATCAAAACCCCAACATACAATCCACAAAAACAAACCACAACTACAATACCACAAAAAACACAATACCCCAACATACAATAACACAACATACAATACCACAACATACAATACCACAACATACAATACCACAACTACAATACCACAACACACAATACCACAACACACAATACCACAACATACAATACCACAACATACAATACCACAACATACAATACCACAACATACAATACCACAACACACAATACCACAACATACAATACCACAACATACAATACCACAACATACAATACCACAACACACAATACCACAACGGGACACTCTGGTAACTTTTAATTAAAACCAACTCAAGCTTTTTGACGCATTTTACGCATCTGCCGGAAAACTTAATGTTTTACGCTGCTTGGCCTTCAGACGGGGGGTAGGGAGGGGGTGAGGGAGGGGGAGAGGGAGGGGGTGAGGGAGGGGGAGAGGGAGGGGGAGGGAGGGGGAGAGGGGGGGGTAGGGTGAGGGAGGGGGTTATCCCCTGGGAGGTGTGAACATTAAGACGAAAATAGCATCAACAAGGAGGGTTATTTTCGACTACCTCCGTCCCTCCCTCCCTTCCTCCCTCCCTCACTCCGTTCGTCCCTCCCTCACCCCTCCTTTCCCTCCCTTCCTTGGTCCCTCCCCCCTCGTCCCTCCCTCCTCCTTCGTCCCTCCCCTCCTCCCTTCCTCCCTTCCTACCCCACTAGCTTCCTCCGTTTCCCCTCCTTCCCTTCCCTTCCTCCTTCTAAATACTCAAGTATTGTAGGAATGAATTAAATTCACATTTTGTTTTGAATTGAAGGGCATATAGTATATATATATATATATATATATATATATATATATATATATATATATATATATATATATATATATATATATATATATATATATATATATATATTATTGATCTCATACAATAAGATCACATTAAGCAGGTGATATCGCAATATGCAAAACAACCACTGTGAAAAAAATAGTGTAATTCTAAACGCTTTCGTGACTTCTCACATTATCAAGGAATGTCACTGTTCGAACTTAGTTTTTATCCAGGTTAGTGCAGTCCGTAACAAAACACTTCAAAGAATAAAAATGGACTTACAAACTTGGAAATATAAGGCACATTATTATTATAATCAAAAAGAAGCGCTAAGCCACAAGGACTATACAGCGCTGCAATATAAGGCACAGAAAAGAGTTACTCAGTCTTTTCTAGTTTCTTTTTATTTCAAAGCTTAAATATTTCTCTTAGATATTTGTAAATATCTATTAACTATCCCTTCATCAGTAACTGTAAGTAACACGAAAAATACTTGGTGGAATATACGTCGTAGATACCTTCCACTGACTGTGTCTATACGGTCACTACACTTGATAATGTCAGAGGAATAACACAGTTTCCTCAGTGACACTTACTTGAAACTGGACTATATACATTGAGAAGGAACACTTTCACTAACACACTGGCATACGAATAATATCACTTGGAGTTCTATACATGACACAGGTCGTCACATCGTAATACTGAAGGTAACCGTATATAACTGTCCGCAGACATCACTTCAGAATGTACCTCCAGCCGGGTCAGGAGTTTCTACAGCACGATATACCCTATCTAAGTGAGAACAAGGCGGAGTACTGTAGGCACTGCTCAGCCAATGCTCACTGAGTAGGCAGAGAGAGAGAATTGATTTAACACAGTTAATCCCTACATGACATCAACTCGTCAAAGGGGAGAGGGTAGAGCAGACCTTACTACCCTGCAAGGACGTACCTTGTTTCAACTCTTAACCAGCTGTTACCTACCTACCCTGAGTATAATATTAAGTGGATATATATATATTCTATGTAAGTCAAATTTAAATGACCTTGGTCATAACAAGGAGCTATAAAAATAAAACACAAACTAGGAGGGTATATAAGGGAAAGACTAAAGCTCACAGTCACGTCACAACAACAAGACTACACCTCACAGTCATGTCACAACAAGACTACATCGAACAGTCATGTCACAACAACAAGACTACATCTCACAGTTACGTCACAACAACAAGACTAAACCTCACAGTCACGTCACAACAACAAGACTACATCTCACAATCACGTCACAACAACAAGACTACACCTCACAGTCACGTACAACAACAAGACTACATCACAGTCAGTCACAACAATAAGACTACGCCTCACAGTCACGTCACAACACACAGACTACACCTCACAGTCACGTCACAACAACAAGACTACACCTCACAGTCACGTCACAACAACAAGACTACACCTCACAGTCACGTCACAACAACAAGACTACACCTCACAGTCACGTCACAACAACAAGTACACTCACATCATCAAACAGACTACATCGAACGTCATGTCAACAACAAGACTACATCTCACAGTTCACGTCACAACAACAAGACTAACCTCTCATGTCACGTCACAACAACAAGACTACATCTCACAATCACGTCACAACAACAAGACTACACCTCACAGTCACGTCACAACAACAAGACTACACCTCACAGTCACGTCACAACAACAAGACTACACCTCACAGTCATGTTACAACAACAAGACTACACATCACAGTCACGTCACAACAACAAGACTACACCTCACAGTCACGTCACAACAACATGACTACACCTCACAGTCATGTTACAACAACAAGACTACATGTCACAGTCACGTCACAACAACAAGACTACACCTCACAGTCACGTCACAACAACATGACTACACCTCACAGTCATGTTACAACAACAAGACTACATGTCACAGTCACGTCACAACAACAAGACTACATCTCACAGTCACGTCACAACAACAAGACTACACCTCACAGTCAGTTACAAACAAGACTACAGTCACAGTCACGTCACAACAACAAGACTACATCTCACAGTCACGTCACAACAACAAGACTACACCTCACAGTCACGTCACAACAACAAGACTACACCTCACAGTCACGTCACAACAACAAGACTACACCTCACAGTCACGTCACAACAAGACTACACCTCACAGTCACGTCACAACAACAAGACTACATCTCACAGTCACGTCACAACAACAAGACTACACCTCACAGTCACGTCACAACAACAAGACTACACCTCACAGTCACGTCACAACAACAAGACTACACCTCACAGTCACGTCACAACAACAAGACTAAATCTCACAGTCACGTCACAACAACAAGACTAAATCTCACAGTCACGTCACAACAACAAGACTAAATCTCACAGTCGCGTCACAACAACAAGACTACATCTCACAGTCACGTCACAACAACAAGACTACATCTCACAGTCACGTCACAACAACAAGTACTACATCGCAGTTACAGTCCAAACAACAAGACTACATCTCACAGTACGTCACAACAATCAAGATACATCTCACAGTCACGTCACACAACAAGACTAACATCCACTGTCACTCACAACACAGATACATCTCACAGTCATGTCACAACAACAAGACTACACCCACAGTCCATACAAACAAGACTACACATCACAGTCAATCAAACAACAAGACTACACCTCACAGTCAGTCACAACATAGACTACACCCAAGTCACATCACAACAACCAGTATCACCTCACAGTCAGTACAACAACAAGCTAATATCCACAGTACGTACAACATCAGTACTACACCATTCAGTCACGTCATAACAACAATGATACACTCACAGTCACGTCACAACATCAAGACTCATAATCACAGTCAGTCACAATAACAATGACTACATCTCACAGTCACTACAACAACAAGTACTACACCTCAGTACACATTACAACACATGATACACCTCCATGTCACTCACAACATCAAGACTAACCTCACAGTCACGTCACAACAACAAGATACACCTCACAGTCAGTACAACAACAAGACTACACTACAGTCAGTACACATCAAGATAACACCTCACAGTCACGTCACAACAACAGACTACACCTCAATACGTCCATCAACAAGTATACACCTCGAGTCACGTCACAACAACAAGATACACTCACAGCACGTAACAACAATACTACACCTCACAGTCAATCACAACAACAGACTACATCCACAGTCAGTACACAACACAGACTAACATCTCAATGTCACGTCACAACAACAAGACTACATACTCACACCAAGTATAACAGTCAGTCAAAAACAAGCTACATCCACGTCACGTCACTAACACAAGACTACATTCACATCACTCACAAAACACAGACTACATCTCACAGTCACGTTCACAACATACAAGATACACATTATCAACAGTCATGTCACAACACCATGATACACCTCACAGTCATGTCATAACAAAGATACACATCACAGTACATCACAACAACAAGACTACACTCACAGTCATGTACTAACAACAAGTACTACACCTCACAGTCAATCACAACAACAAGACTACACCTCATCGTCATCACAACACAAGACTACATCACAGTCAGTCACAACAACAAGACTACATCATCAAAAGTCACGTCACAACAACAAGACTACACCTCACAGTCACGTCACAACACAAGACTACATATCACAGTCAGTCACAACAACAGACTACATCTCACAGTCACGTCACAACAACAGACTACACCTCACAGTCACTCACAACAACATGACTACACCTCACAGTCACGTCCAACAACAGACTACACCTCACAGTCACGTCACAACAACAAGACTACACCTCACAGTCACGTTACAACAACAAGGACTACACCTCACAGTCACGTCACACAACAAACAGACTACACCTCACAGTCACGTCACAACAACAAGACTACACCTCACAGTCACGTCACAAAAAACAAGACTACACCTCAGAGTTTACGTCACAACAACAAGACTACACCTCAACAGCCAGTCACAACAACAAGACTACACCTCACAGTCACATCACAACAACAAGACTACATCTCACAGTCACGTCACAACAACAAGACTACACCTCACAGCCACGTCACAACAAGACTACACCTCACAGTCACGTCACAACAACAAGACTACACCTCACAGTCACGTCACAACAACACGACTACACCTCACAGTCACGTCACAACAACAAGACTACACCTCACAGTCACGTCACAACAACATGACTACATCAAAACATAGTATGTTAAATCATTGATATAACAAACTCAGAAGAATTTGTAATTTGTGTGAAAAATCTACTTTATGGGTAAATAATAGGAAGGTGGGAATCTTGCCTGTTTCTATATATGTATAACACCATGTATAACACCATGTATAACACCATGTATAACACCATGTATAACACCATGTATAACACCATGTATAACACCATGTATAACATCATGTATACCATCATGTATACCATCATGTATAACACCATGTATAACACCATGCATACCATCATGTATAACACCATGTATAACACAATGTATACCATCATGTATAACACCATGTATAACATCATGTATAACACCATGTATAACATCATGTATAACACTATGTATACCATCATGTATAACACCATGTATACCATCATGTATAACACCATGTTAACATCATGTATAACACCATTATAACAACATGTAAACATTGTTTAAACCCTCATGTTAAAACCATGTATAACCCCATGTATAAAATCTTTTATAACTCCATTTTTATAACATCATGTATAACACCATGTTTTAACTAGTATAACACCAAAGTATAACAAACCTGTATAAAACCCCTGGTTTTAACAACATTTTATAAAACCAGTATAACATCATTTATAACATCATGTATTTCACCTTTTATAACTTTATGTAAAAACTATTTAAAACCCCCTCATGTTTTAACACCATGTATAACATTTATAAACCCCTTATTAAAATCATGTTTTAACATTATGTATAAATCATGGATAAACCATTTTAAACATCATGTATAACACCATGTAAAAACATCATGTATAACAAAAATTAAACATCAAATATAACAAATGGGATAACATCATGAAAAACACAAAGTATCCATCATGTATACCTCATGTTAAAACCATCATGTATAACCCATGTATACCGGGCTGTATACCCAGTTAAACCCCCATGTATAACACCCTGTAAAAACATCATGGGTTTAAAACCCCCTTTTATAACACAATGTATTAAAATCAAGTATAACACCCTGTATAAATCATGTTTTAACACCATGTATAACACTATGTATAACACCATGTTTTTAAAAACCATGTTTAACATCAAGTATAACACAGTTTTAACTCATTATAACCCAAGGATAACCTCAAAAGTTAAAAAACACCATGTATAACCCATGTTTAAAATCAAGTATAACATCATGTTTTAACCCATGTTAACCCCTAGGTTTTAAACCCCCATGGGATAACATCAGGGATAACACCAATTTTTTAACATCATGTATAACACCATGTATAAAAACCATTATAACAACCCGGGATAAAACTTTTGGATAACACCAGGGATAAACACATGTAAAAAACATCATGTATAAAAAACCAGGGATAAAAACTATGTATAAACCATGTATAAACCATGTATAAAATCATTATAACATATGTTTTAAAATTTATGTATAACCCCCATGGATAACCCCATGTATAACCCCCCTGCATAAATATGTATAACACCATGTATTAAAACCAGTATAACAAACCCTGTTTAACACCAAATTTTAACACTAAATATTTCCCCCATGTATAACACCATTTTAAAAAACCAAAGTATAACATCATGTTTTTAAAATCATGTATAAACCAGTTTAAACCCATGTTTTAACACCATTTTAACATCATGTATAACACCATGTAAAAACAATGTATAAAAACCGTTAAACCTGTAAACACCCTGTTTAAAAAACAAAGGGATAACACCTGTATAACCCATGTATAAAATTATAACACCCTGTATAACCTAGGGATAAAAACCCGTATAACACCAGGGATAACATCATGTATAACATCATGTATAACATCAAGTAAAAACACCAAGTATCAAAAACCCCCCTGTTTTAAAAACCCTTTTAAAACCCCATGTTTTAACACCATGTATTAAACACAAGGTAAAACCAAGTATAACCCAAAGTAAAAAAACCCCTGTTTAAAAACCTTTTATAACACCCCTGTATAACAACCCTGTATAAAAATCAAGGGATAAACCCTTCATAACATCATTAAAACACCATTGGGATAACCCCCATGTTAACACCATTTAACACCATTAAAAACACCATGTAAAAACACAAAGTATAAAATTTTATGATTTTAAAAAAACGGGAAAAACAACATGTATAACACCCTTTTATTTAAACTTATAACACCCTGGGATTTAAAATCATGGATAACATCGTTTTAACATCATGTAAACACCATGTTTCCATCATGTATAAACAAATTTTAAAAATCATGTATAACACCATGGGGGTTTTAAAATCATGTTTAAAAAACACCAGGATTTCCCTTTATGTATAACACCATGTAAAACCCTGTTTAAAAACCAGGGAAACCTTTATGTATAACACCGTGTATAACACCCTGAATAACATCCCTGAAAAACATTGGGTTTTCCAACTGTATAAACACCAAAGTATAAAACCCCTGTTACCACCATGTATAACAAACAAAGTATAACCCATGTTTTTACCAAAAGGGATAACAACATGTTTAAAAGCATGTATAACCATGAATAACATCAAAGATAACATCATGTTTTACCAACATGTATAACAAAATTTTATAACACCCGAATATCCCTCATGTATAACCCCAAAATGTTTTAAAACATGTAAAAACACCATGTTAAACCCGGGTTAAAACCCTGTAAAACATCCCTGTATACCAACATGTTTTTCCAAAAATTTTAAAAAACATGTTTTTTCCCCTGAATAACATCTTGGGATAACACCAGAATAACATCATGTATAACATTTATGTATACCAACATGTATACCAACATGTATAACAACATGGGATAACACCCTGAATAACATCATGTTAACACCCTGAAAAAAATCATGTATAACCTATGTATACCAACAAAGTATAAAAACCATGTATAAAAACCAGTTAACAAACCCTGTATAACATCATGTATACCCAAAATGTATACCAAAATGTTTAAAAAACAAGTTAAAACCATAATAACTTTAGTATTAAAACCAAAGAATAACCCATGTATAACATCAAGTATACCAACATGTATAAACACCCCTGTATAAAACCAAAGTAATTAAAACCATGTTTTAACACCATGAATAAAAATCATGTATACCAACATGTATAAAAACCATGAAAAACACCAGTATAACATTTATGTAAACCAACATGTATAACAAAAAATGTAAAAACCATGTATAACACCATGGATAACCCATGTATACCAACATGTATACCAACATGTATAACACCATGTAAAACCATGTTTTAACACCAAGTATAAAATCTGTAACCAACATGTATAAAAAACATGTATAACACCATGTATAAACACCATTTTATAACACCCCCGTAAAACACCATGTTAACCCCATGTATACCATAAGTATAACCCAAAATGGGAAACAAAAAAAGTATAACACCATGGTTTTAAAAACCTTATTTAAAATCATGTATACCAAAATGTATAAAAACATGTATAACACCCCGTATAAAACCGTATTAAAACCACGTAAAAACCCCCATGTTTAAAAAACCCTGTAAAAAAACACCCTGTATTAAAACCACGTATAACCAAACCCAAGTATAAAATATATAAAAACTATGTATAACCATGTATAAAAAAACCCCGTAAAACACCACGTAAAAACACCATGTAAAAACACCATTTAAAAACCATTATAAACCCCGTATAAACCTGTTTTTAACATACGTAAAAACACTATGTATAACACCATGTATAACACCATGTATAACACCAAGTAAAAACACCAAAGTAAAACACCATGTAAAAACAATGTAAAACCCCAAAGAAAAAAAAACCAAAGTAAACCAAAAATTTTTTAAAAAAACCATGAAAAAAACCATTTTATAAAACCCCCCGTTTAAAAACCCGGGATAACACCAGGGATAACAACCCTGTTTAAAACCCCAGTATAACACCATGTATAAACCCCCCCTACGTATAACACTAGGGATAACACCATGTAAAAACACCAAGGGATAACACCAAATAACCCCCATGTATAAACACCGTTTTTCCCCCCATGTAAAAACACCCCGTATAACACCATGTATTAAAAAACTAGTTAACACTAAGTATAACACCAAGTATAAAAACCATTATAAACCACGTATAACACCTTATTTAAAACCCCTTATAACACCATGTTTTAACACCACTAAACCCAGTATAACACAAAGTATAACACTATTTTAAACACCATGTATAACCCCCATGTAAACCCTCTGTATACCAAAATTTTAAACAACTGGGATAAACACCATGTAAACACCACGAAAAACACCATGTATAACACCCGTTTAACACCAAAGTATAACACCAGTATAAACCAAGTTAAAAAAACCCTGTATAACATCATGTATAAAACCCCTGTATAAAAATCATGTATAAAAACCCTGTATAAAACCACGTATAACACCCGTATAACACCCTGTTTTTTCCACTGTAAACAGGGTTGGGAAACACCAAAGTATAAAACCAAAGTATAACACCCTGGATAACACCATGTATAACCCAAGTAAAAATACACCAAATTTTAAAACCATGTTTTAAAAAAAAACGTAAACCTATTTTAAAACACCAAAGTTTAACACCATGTAAAAACACCACGAAAAAACCATGTATTAAAAACCATGTATAACACCATTTGGAAAAACACCACGTTTTAAAAACCCCTGTATAAAAAATATATAACACCCTGTTTAACCCATGTAAAACACCACGTATAACCCATGAAAAACCCATGTTTAACACCTTTTATAAAAAAACCCCGTATAAACCCATGTATAAAACTACGATAACACTTTGTATAACCCATGTATTTAAAACCTGGTTTTAAACAACCCCGTATAACCCAAAGTAAAAACACCCGTATAACACCATGTTAAAACCACGATAAAACCATTTTAACACTACGTAATTTAAAATATTTAAAACACCATGTATTTAAAACCATGATTTTTACCACGTATAAAAACCATGGTAAAAACACCCTGTATAAAACCAAATTTTAACACCACGTATAAAAACCATGTTTTAAACTTCGTATAAAAACTATGTATAAGACCATGTATAACAACCAAAGTAAAACCATCATGTTTTTTACCCAAAATGTATAACAAAATGTATAACACCATTGTAAACACCACTATAACACCAAAGTATAACCCCCCTGTATAACCCTGTAAACACCCGAAAAAAACCATGTAAAAAAACACCATGTTTTAACATCATGTATAACACCATGTATAAAAATCATGTTTAAAAACCCTGTATAAACCCGTATAACACCATGTATAACACCATGTATAAAACCCTTTTAAAACACCCTGGAAAACACCACGTATAACACCCTGTATAAAAACCAAAGTATAACATCATGATAAAAACCTTTTTATAAATCATGTATAACACCATGTATAACACCACGTATAACAAACCTTTTATAAAACCATGTATTCCATATGTTAAAAACCCTGTTTTAAAAAACCATGAAAAAAAACATGTATAACCCTAAGTATCCAACAGGTTTTTAAAACCTTTTATAACAACCTGGTATAACATTTATGTATAAAACCTTTAAAACAATGTATAACACCCTATATAACACCATGTAAAAAGGTAAAAAGTGGGGTGGATTTTTTAAAGCGCTTTCCCCCCATTGTCCCTAACTGAATGACGGGTTTAATTTATATAATAAATTAAAATTTAAAAATGTTTTTTGCCCCAAATTTCTTTTGTGTAAATATTCATTTTGCTGCCCCGGGCACTGCTGCCCCCCGGTACTGCTGCCCCGGTCACTGCTTTCCTCGGGGAATTTCAGCCTCGGTCCCCTGCTGCCTTTGGTCACAGGGTGCCTCGGTTTACTGCTTTTCCCCCGGTCACTGCTGCCTCGGTCATTTTGCCTCGGTCAAAAACTGCCCCCGGCCCCTGCTGCCCCCGGTCACTGCTGCCCCCGCTCACTGTGCCCCGTTTACTGCTGCCTCGGGCCTGCTGCCCGGTTTACTGCCGCCTCGGTCACTGCTGCCTTTGGTCAAATGCTGCCCTCGGTCACTGCGCCCCGGTCACTGTGCCTCATCACTGCTGCCCGGTCACTGCTGCCCCGGGCATGCGCCTTTGGGCATGCTGCCTCGGTCAAATGTTTCCTCGGCCCCTGCCGCCCCCGGGCACTGCTGCCTCGGTCACTGCTGCCTCGGTCACCCGCGCCTCGGTCAGCTGGGCCCCGGTCACTGTTCCTCGGTCAAGCCCTCGGTCAAAAGGGTGCCTCGGGCACTGCGCCCCGGGGGCTGCTGCCTCGGTCACTGCTGCCTCGGCCCCGCCGCCCCCGGGGCACTGCTGCCTCGGTTTCCCCGCCCCCCCTCGGTCACGCTGCCTCGGTCACTGCTGCCCCGGTCACTGCTGCCTCGGCACTGCCGGCCCCGGCATGCGCCCCCGGTCACTGCTGCCTCGGTCCCCTGGCCTTGGTCACTGCTGCCTCGGGGCCAAATGCCGCCCCCGGTCACTGCCCGCCCCGGTCCCCTGCTTTCCTCGGTCACTGCTCCTCGGTCCTGCGCCTCGGTCCCTGCTGGCCCCCGGTCCTTTCTGGGCCCCGGTCACCTTTCCGCCTCGGTCACGGGTCCCGCGTTCCCCGCTGCCTCGGGCCTTTCTGCCTCGGTCAAATGCCGCCTCGGTCACGCTCCTTTGGTCACGCTGCCCCCGGGCCAAATGCTGCCTCGGTCACTGCTGCCTTTTGGGCACTGCGCCCCGGTCCCCTGCTGCCCCGGGCACAGCTGCCCCGGTCACTTTCTTTCCTCGGTTTCCCGCTTTCCTTTGGCTCAGCTCCTCGGTCATGCTGCCTGGGCATGCGCCTCGGTCACTGGGTTGCCTCGGTCACTGCCGCCTCGGTCCCTGGGTGCCCCCGGTCATGCTGCCTGGTCCTGCCTTTTCCTCGGGCACTGCTGCCCCCGGTACAGGGTGCCTCGGCAATGCTGCCCCCCGGGCACTGCTGCCCCCGGTCACAGCTGCCCCGGTCCTGCTTGGGCCCCGGTCACTGCTGCCTCGGGGCACGCGGGCCCCGGGCACTAAATGCCCGGTCACTGCTGCCTCGGTTTACTGCTGCCTCGGCACTGCCGCCTCGGTCACTGGGGTGCCTCGGTCCCTGCTGCCCCCGGTTTACTGCTGCCTCGGTCACTGCTGCCTCGGTACTGCTGCCTCGGGCCCCTGCCGCCTCGGCACTGCCGCCTCGGTCACTGCCGCCTCGGGCACTGCCCGCCTCGGTCACTGCTCCTCGGTTTACTGCTGCCTCGGGCCCCTGCTGCCTCGGGCACTCTGCCTCGGTCACTTGCCCCCTCGGTCACCCCGCTGCCTCGGGCACTGCCGCCCCGGTTTTAATGCTGCCTCGGTTTACGTGCCTCGGTCACGGGTGCCCCGGTCACTCCGCCTCGGTCACTGCTGCCTCGGTCACCCGCCCCCCGGTCACTGCTGGGCCCCGGTCACTGCCCCCCTCGGTCCCCGGCCCCCCTCGGTCACTGCTTTCCTCGGGCACTGCCCTTTCCCCGGTCCCCTGCTGCCCCGGTTTACTGCCCGCCCCTCCCGGGCACTGGGTGCCTCGGTTTACTGCTGCCTCGGTCAATGCTGCCCGGGCACTGCCGCCTCGGTTTACTGCCCGCCTCGGTCACTGCCCCCCTCGGTCACTTTCTGCCTTTGGGCCACTGCCCCCTCGGTCACCCGCCCCCTCGGTTTACTCTTTCCTTTGGGCACGCTGCCTCGGTCACTGCGCCTCGGTCCTGCTGCCTCGGTCAAATGCTGGCCCCCGGTTTACTGCCTTCCCCTTTTTCCCCTGCTGTCTCCCGGGCACTCTGGGCCCCGGTTTACGTGCCTAGGTCACTGCTTTCCTCGGGGCATTGTACCTCGGTCACTGCTGCCTCGGTCATGCTGCCTTTGTTAAATGCTGCCCCCCGGGCACTGCCCACCCGGTCACTGCTGCCCCGGTCACTTTTGCCTCGGTCACTGCTGCCTCGGTCCAAATGCTTTCCTCGGTCACTGCTACCCGCCTCGGGCAAATGCTGCCCCGGTCACTTCTGCCCCGGTCACTGCCGCCCCGGGCACAAGGGCCCGGTAAAAGCTGCCTCGGCACTGCTGCCTCGTCACGCTGCCTCAGTCACTGCGGGGGTCGGTCACTGTGCCTCCCGTCAAATCTGCCCCGTCCCCCCTGCCCGCTCGGTCACTGCGGCCCCGGTCACTGCCCGCCTCATCATTGCTTTCCTCAGTCAATGCGCCCCAGTACTGCTGCCTCGCACTGTTCCTCCGTCACTGCTGCCTTTGGGGCAAATACCCCCTCGGTCACTGCTGCCTCGGTCACTGCTGTCTCTGTCACTGCTGCCCCCGGTCCCCTTCTCCCTCGGTCACTGCTGGGCCTTTAGTCATGCTGCCTCAGACACTGCTGCCTCATCACTGCTGGCCCCAGTCACTGCTGCCCAGTCAAATGCTGCCCCGGTCACTGCTGCCTCGGTCACTGCTTTCCTCGGCCACTGCTGCCTCGGTCACTGCCCCCCCCCTCGGTTTCTGCTCCTCGGTCAAATTTCTGCTCCCGGGGTCACTGCCCGCCTCGCTCCCCTGCTGCCTCAATCACTGCTGCCCAGTCACTGCTGCCTCAGTCACTGCTTTCTTTAGTCGTGCTGCCGGGGGCCACTGCTTTCCCCTGCCCCTGCTGCCTTTCCCCATTGGGTACCAAAGTCCCTTTCTGGCCCTTTCTCACTGTACCCTTGTCACTGCGCCTCGTTCACTGCTACCTAGTTCGGGAGCCTCGCTCAACTGTTTTCCTTGCTCACTGGGTACCCTATCACTGGGAAGGGCCCCGCCACTGCTACCATAGTCCCCTGCTGCCTTGCTCACTGCTAACCCCAGTCACCCGCCCTTTCCCCTTGTCACTGTACCCTAGTTATGCGGGCCCTTTCTCACTGCTACCCCATCACTGCTGCCTTGTCACTGCTAAACCCCAGTCACTTTCTCCGCCCTTTCTCACTGCTACCCTAGTCAAAATGCTGCTACAGTCCCCTGCCCGCTACAGTCCCCTGTTTCTACAGGGCCCCCGCTGCTACAAATAATGCTGCAAATCATGCTGGGTACAGTCCCCCTTTCTGTACAGTCCCCTGCTGCTTTCAATACTGCTGTACAGCCCCTGCTCTAAAAGTCCCCCGCTTTCTACAGGCCCTGTGCTAAGTCACTGCTGCTACAGTCATGCTCCAAAGGCAAATGCTGCTTTCAGTCAAATGCGCTCATTTACTGCCCGCTATAGTCCCCTGCTGCTCGTCACTGCTGCAAGGGCACTGCTGTACAGTCCCTGGGTGCTAAAAGTCACGGTGCTACAGTCCCCTGTGCTACAGTCACTGCTGCTTCAGTCACTGCTGCTACAGTCACTGCTGCTACAGTCACTGCTGCTACAGTCACTGCTGCTACAGTCACTGCTGCTACAGTCACTGCTGCTACAGTCCCTGCTGCTACAGTCACTGCTGCTACAGTCACTGCTGCTACAGTCACTGCTGCTACAGTCACTGCTGCTACAGTCACTGCTGCTACAGTCACTGCTGCTACAGTCACTGCTGCCTCCTATATCTAGATACTTCATGTCAATCAAAAGGGTATAACATGATCACAACGTTCATTATTGAACGCACTCTGAGTGCGGTTCACTACAGTTGTTACGCAATCTGATTTGTGTGTGTGGGGGAGGGGGGCTTTTATGGGAGGGGAAGTAGTGGGGGAAGTGGTTGGGGAAGTAGTGGGGAAGTGGTGAGGGAAGTAGTAGGGGAAGTGGTGGGGGAAGTGTTGGGGAAGTGTTGGAGGAAGTAGTGGGGAAGTGGTGGGGAAGTGGTGGGGGAAGTGGTGGGAGAAGTGGTGGGGCAAGTGTTGGGGAATTGTTGGGGAAGTAGTGGGGAAGTGGTGGGGAAGTGATGGGGGAAGTGGTGAGGGAAATAGTTGGGGAAGTGGTGGGGGAAGTAGTGGGGAAGTGGTTGGGGAAGTAGTGTGGAAGTGGTGGGAAGTAGTGGGGAAGCGGTTGGGGAAGTAGTAGGGAAGTGATGGGGGAAGAGGTGGGGAAAGTAGTGGGGAAGTGATGGGTGAAGTAGTGGGGGAGGCATCTAGAAGGAATAGTTAGGGAAAGTAAGAGGGTAAAGGAGACTTTAATGCTTGTGTCAAGCCATGTCTAAATCTGTGTAGAGCTTTGTTAAGCCATGTCTAGCTCTGTATAGAGCTTTGTCATATCATGACTCGATCAATTCAGCTCTACACTGGATGAAATAGTCTCCCAATAACAGCTCTGTAACCCGTGTCGGCTCCTCACTGTTGTCAACAGAAAGAGACACGTCTATAATATGACTGATCTGCAGTCCAGACATGAACGCAGAGTTCATACACACACACACACACACACACACACACACACACACACACACACACACACACACACACACACACACACACACACACACATATACGCACAGTAAAGTAATTTTCAAGGCAGAATCAACCCAAACCATGATCCTGCAGGAGAAAGCACGGCTGAGAGGCAAGCAGGAGTTCCAGAGTGTGTACCTCGACCGAGACAGAACGCAGGACGAAAGGAAGACGATGAAAGAGAGGGTTCAAAAACGAAAGGAGAAATGGGAGGAAATGAAAAAGGAGAGCAGAATAACCCAGGATCAAATGGAAGGACAAGCACACCCCCCAGAAACACCTGCAGAAGGACTCCAGCCACGACACTCCCAAGGCAACTGAACAATCCAAACCAACCATCACACACCGATCCCTCTGTTCCCACCCCCCGCACCACAGTTACAGTATTAGAACAGAAGTTGAAGGTTTGGTACACAAATGCAGATGGATTAACGAATAAACATGAGGAATGCAGAAATAATCAATGAGAAGTCCCCAGACATCATAGCAGTTACAGAAACAAAACTCACGGAGACAATAACAGATGCAATCTTCCACCAGGATACCAGTTCATGAGGAAAAGATGGAAGGGGCAGGGGGGAGGTGGGGTTGCTCTGCTCGTAAAAAACAGATGGAAATTCGAGAAAATGGAAGGCATAGATGAGACGGGAGAAAGAGACTACATAGTAGGTACACTTCAGTCTGGGGAACACAAAGTGGTCATTGCAGTGATGTATAATCCACCACAGAACTGCAGGAGGCCAAGAGAGGAATATGAAGAGAGCAACAGAGCAATGGTGGACACACTTGCTGAGGTGGCAAGAAGAGAGCTCACTCCAGCAGAGCAAAGTTGCTGGTTATGGGTGATTTCAACCACAGGGAGATTGACTGGGAAAACCTGGAGCCACATGGGGGTCCCGAAACATGGAGAGCTAGGATGTTGGACGTGGTGCTGGAAAATCTCATGCACCAACATGTTAAGGACACTACCAGAGTGAGAGGGGAGGAAGAACCAGCAAGATTGGACCTTGTGTTCACCCTGGGCAGCTCAGACATTGAGGACATCAAGTATGAGAGTCCCCTAGGAGCTAGCGACCACGTGGTTCTGTGCTTTGAATACATAGTAGAGCTGCAAGTGGAGAGAATAACAGGAGTTGAATGGGAAAAGCCTGACTATAAAAGAGGGGACTACATAGGGTTGAAGAACTTCCTGCGGGAGGTCCAGTGGGACAGAGAACTGGCAGGAAAGCCAGTAAATGAAATGATGGAATATGTAACAACAAAATGCAAGGAGGCAATGGAAAGGTTCATTCCCAAGGGCAACAGTAACAACGGGAAGACCAGAACGAGCCCCTGGTTTACCCGACGGCGTAAGGAGGCAAAAACAAAGTGCAATAGAGAATGGAAAAAGTACAGAAGGCAGAGAACACACGAAAATAGGGAGAACAGTCGCAGAGCCAGGAATGAGTATGCACAGGTAAGGAGGGAGGCCCAACGACAGTATGAAAATGACATAGCATCGAGAATCAAGACTGACCCGAAACTGTTGTAAAGCCACATCAGGAGGAAGACAACAGTCAAAGACCAGGTGATCAGATTAAGGACAGAAGGTGGAGAACTCACAAGAAATGATCAGGAGGTATGTGAGGAGCTGAACAGGAGATTTAAGGAAGTTTTTACAGTAGAGACAGGAAGGGCTCTGGGAAGACAGCACAGAAGGGAACATCAAGAGGGAATATACCAACAAGTGTTGGATGACATACGAACAAATGAGGAGGAGGTGAAGAAGCTCCTAAGTGACCTTGACACCTCAAAGGCGATGGGACCAGACAACATCTCCCCATGGGTCCTTAGAGAAGGAGCAGAGATGCTGTGCGTGCCTCTAACCACAATCTTCAACACATCCCTTGAAACTGGGCAACTACCTGAGAAATGGAAGACAGCTAATGTAGTCCCCATATTTAAGAAAGGAAACAGAAACGAGGCGCTAAACTACAGACCTGTGTCTCTGACATGTATTGTGTGCAAAGTCATGGAGAAGATTATCAGGAGGAGAGTGGTGGGAACACCTGGAAAGGAACAAGTTTTAAAAAAGAAACCAGCAGGGTTCTTGGAAGGGCAAATCTTGTTCACAAACCTTCGGAGTTTTATGACAAGGTAAAAAAGTAAGACAGAGAGAGAGGGGTGGGTAGATTGCTTTTTCCTAGATGCGGAAGGCCTTTAACCCAGTTCCCAAAAGAGATTAGTGCAGAAGCGGGAGGACAGGCGCATGTAACAGGGAGGACTGAAATGGATCGGGAATACCGACGGGACGCAAGAGTGGGGGTACGTAAAGAGGTATTACAGTGGGCGCCTTGACAAAGTGGGGTCCCACAGGGGTCTTTCTGGGACCATTGTGTTTTTTGATACTGTGAACGACATGATGGAAGGGAAAACTAAAAGTGCCCCTTTCGCAGATGATGTGAATTTGATGAAAATTAAATCGGATAGGAGAGGCAGGACTGCAAAGAGCCCGGGACAGCGGGAAATGGGTCCGTAACGGGCTTCTCGAATTAAATCCAGCCAAATGCAAAATCATAAAGAGGGGGAGGGGAAAAGAAGACCGCAACAGAGTAAGGAGGGGGACAAAGATACAGCCTCACTCGGGGAAAAAGACCTTGGGGGACCATAACACCGAGCACATCACCGGAGGCACACATAAACCAAATAACTGCTGCAGCATACGGGGCCTGGAAAAACCTGAGAATAGCTTCCGAACCTTAATAAAAAATTTTCAAGACAGAAACATGGGTATGTTGGGCCCCCATACTGGTATGCAGCACCAGTCTGGAACCCACACCGGTCAACACGTCAAGAAGTTAAGAAAGTACAAAGGGTTTTGCAAAAAGTAGTCCCGGGCCGGGGAATGTGTACGGGGAAAGGTTTGGGGGATAATGAGACACTGGGGAAAGGGTCAGGGGAGACATGATAACGACATACAAGTACTGCGGGGAATAGAAAAGGGGACAGAGATGGGATTTTCCAGAGAGGGGACACAAAAAAAAGGGTCCAACGGGAAGCTAAAGCTCAGACATCACGGGGACGTTGGGAAAGTTTTTCTTCAGTCATAGAGTCTCGGGAATGGAATGCCTGCAGTGAAGTAGTGGAGGGGGGAACCAACATATTTTAAGAAGAGGTATGTAAAGCTCAGGAAGCAAGAGAGAGAGGCCTAGCAGCATCAGTAAAGAGGCGGGGGCCGGGATGAGTCTGACCCTGCAACCCAATTGGGGAGTAAAATTTGGGTGAGTAAAAACACACACACACACACGTCAAGGTAGTCGGGGAAGGGGAAATTTGGGGGAAGCGATTAGTGGGGCGGGATCCATTCATAGCTTTAAGCAAGGTATGATAAAGTCAGGGTGGGGGGAGGGGTGACCCAGTAGCGCCGGGGAGTGGCGGGGCCGGAGCTGAGATTTAAACCCTGCAACCTTACTATAAAAGTACCACACTGAGAGAAGCTGGAGCCAACGGGGGGCTAGAGACGTGGGGGGCTAAAAATCCTGGGGTAGTCGGGAGAATTTCGGCATTAGACACTTTAAAACATTTATGCAACGTTTGTTTTTATCCCAAAGGAAACGTTTCGCCCCCAGGGGCTTTTTTAAAATCCAATAAAGAAGAACAATAAAAAGAAAAGGTGTTACAAAAAGGCGATACTTAAGTTTTGAATCTCTAAAAATATAAAAGGTCTTCCTCTTGCACAGTCTGTTTCTTTTTTTTGTAAAAAGTCCAGTTATTTTTTAAAATTATGATAAATTTTAACAGTGTTTTTTGGTTCCCAAAATGATAAGATCTAACAAATTAAATTTGAAAAAGTTATTAACAAAGTTGTCTGGTGGACGTAAAACAAAAATAAAATTTGATATAATTTAGGATATAAACTCCACTCTTCTTTTGTAGTAAAAGTTAATTGTCACAAGTAGTATAGGTGAAGGCACATATCATATCATATGACCTTAAGTACTGTCTGGTACGTTACTATCAAGTATAAATCTAGTGTTAAAGTGTGTTTTGTGTTGCTCAAAGTGTTTTATGTCTCAGTAAGACTCGACTTTACTCGGCTTAGACTTAAAAAAGGTGATGACACTAGTCCACAAATAATCTATTTTCGCCCATAAAGGGGCAGTCAAAACAGCTTGCTTGAGCAATATGTGAATCATTCACCAACAGAAAAGAAACAAGTATCAGCAAAAAAAAAGTATCCTTTTTTCGTGGAAAAAGGGAGAAAAAATAACGACCTTAACTGGGGACATCACAGCCTAAAAAACGTCTAAAACCCCCTTTAAAATACTAAATCAAGTTCAGCTTTACCAAATCCCCGACTACGACGGTGTGTAAGCCACCAAAAAAGGTCGAAGTTTAGTTTGGGGACCTGATTGACTTAGATGTCATTTGACAAACCTCCCCTGAGAAGAGGTTTATTTCGACTCACCAGCAAAACATATTCTATTTTAAAAAGAGTCTAAAAATATTATTAAAAAACTTAAAGCTATCGGCATGGGTTCCATAACGGGTTTAAGTCCTGTCTTGCAACAGGAGACAAACGTCAAAATAACAAAACAGAATCAAAATCCCTGCCGATAGCATGGGGAGTTTCCCCAAGGTAGTATTTGGGCTCTTTTTTTTTTCTAGTTATCAATGAAAATGCCCATCAGTTAAGTGCAAAACTTTCTGTATCAGATGACAGTCCCCCTTTTTAGCGTTAGGTAAAGACCACAAGATATTGCAAAGTTTTAAACACGGGAAAGGAGCCCCTGCAGCAAGGGTTAGTAGACAACAAACTATTTTTACACCAGGGAAAACGGAAGCCTTCTCTTTGGCACGAAATTAAAACTGGAAAGGAAAAAATTTTTTTAATTTTCAGGTAAGGGGGAGCCATCATTTCAGTTTCCACGGGAAAAATACGGGGAATCCACTTTGCCCCATGCATGTCGGGAAATTTGATAGGGAACGTTAGTAAAAAAGGAATGCCAGACTGAAGTTCCTTTATAGACAAGCACAGTGTCTACCTACTGAGGCTCCAGGACCATGTCTAGCCCCTTTTACAAAGCCATTTTGGATTACGCTTGTCTTTATGGTCTCTGTCTTTAAAAAAAAAACGAAAGATAAACTACAATCCCCAGAAAAAAAAAGTAAGATTTATCCCGGGCCCCGGGGCAAAGAAACTGTAGGCCAGGATAAATTACAAAATTGGATATGCTGAATGTTTAAAACAGAGTAAAACAACTGAAGCTAAACATGTTTTAAAATTTCTCCAAACAGTTTTTCCAAAAATCTTGCTGTCAATTTTGTCAAGGCTGGAACCAAAAAATCATTACTGGGGGGGGAGAGCAAACTTTTTATACCCACATCAGGCCAGGCTTCAAACACCTTTTATTGTACAAATAAAGGAAAAGGAACAGACTACCCCACAGCAAAAGCCGTCATAGCAGAACCTTCAAAAAAGAGTGCCCAAAAGTGTCGATTAATGGCTACAGAAAGGGGGGGGAATGAATTTTTTTATTTGTTTTAGCAACCCAAGTAATGAAATAACTATTTTACCTTATTCCCAGTATATCTCCCTTTAAGTTAATATTTGGTATTATTTCCTTTTTGTATATTAATAGGTATTAAAAGGACCCAATGGAAAAAAGTCACTTTGACTCTTTTTTTTTTCCCTTCTCTACACATATGGTATGTATGATAATCTATGTAACTGTTTTTGTACATGAATAAACTTACTTATTTTAGAAATGAAAGATTCGAAACCTGTACACGGTCTCAGGCCCTACGGAGTGCGCAGACCTATGGAACCCACACCTCGTCAAGTATTCAAGAAATTTTTAGAAAAATGGGAGTAAAATTTTTAAAAAGATAGTTCCCGGGGCTAAGGGAAAAGTCCTATAGGAGGGTTTAAGGAAACCATACCCCGGGGGGGTTGAACCGCGGGCAGAGAGTCTCAAAAATCCGCCTCGCGTTACCACGGACCAGCTAGCCACAATAAATTCGTCCAACTAGGTATTTTTCACCATGAGAGGTTAGATGGCATTGTGGTCCAGTGGTGCTATGCTAACCTTTCCCATGGTGTGAAAAATACCTGTTTGGACGAATCTTATTGTGGCTAGTGGTCCGTGGGAAAAACGCGGTCTGGAGTTTTGAGACTCTCTGGCCGCGGGTTCAATCCCGCCCCGGGTTTGGTTTTTTGCAAAGGTTTTATTACGATTTCGGAGCAGGTTAAAGAAAACAACCCGAGACACTTTGAGATCAAGAGAACAGGAGGACATGATTAGTTAAAGGGGGAAATGTGTACCACACACCACACCACACAACGAAAGAATCAAGACAGAACAAGGAGATCCCCAACATCAAGCCTCATTTTAAAAAAAAAACTCCCATGTTGATAACAGATGCAATCTTTCCCCCTGGATATCGACCTGAGGAAAAATAGAGGGAGTAGAAAGGGGGAGAGGAGGGCACGCTCATCAAAAACTGTGGGGGTTTGAGGGGAAAATTTAAGGAATGGGTGGAATGGGGAAAAGAGACTAATAGTGGAACAATTTGTCTGGGGTTTTTTTGTTTAAACTAAGTTCCTACTCGGAACAAAAGTTGTTTGGGAGCGAACTTGCTTGAAAAAGTCATTTGGGAAACCAAGGCCACCTACCTACCCATGTCAGGACATCCAATTTAGCCCCCCCAGGGAATTTTTTAGTCCCATGAAAACGGCCCAAACAAAAGTGGGAAAGAGTTTGATTGCAGTTATCTGGGTAATTCCTGATAATTTAAAGGATCACTTTCCCTAACTCATCATTAATTCAAGATTATTAACTTGATTCTTTGTTGGCAAGAAAAAAGTAGGCAGATTGTTTTCTCTAGTTTTGGGTTTCACAGTATCAAGAAAGCACTACTCCAGTTTCCCGTCACATTGTTCCAAATTTATTTGTTAAAATTAAAATCTCCCCTTAAAACAAAATTTTATTTAGATGCCTTTGAATTTCTTCCCAAAAAAGTTTTGCATCCCAAACAAGATTTTGGGGGGGTAAAATCACACCCAAAATTTAAATTTTTCAGACCCTCGGAAATGCAGTCAAAAAAGGTTCTGTGCCGTGTTTTTAACTTATGTATGTCTAAGACAACAATTTTTAAATTTTCTCTGACATAAATCGCCCCTCCACCACCCCCTTTCCTGTTGACCCCGTCAGTGTGGAAAAAGTTTATAAAAACCTGTTGCATTCAAAGATTTTCTATTTTCAGGTTGAAACCCGGTCTCTGTTTTACCAAAATATCTTTTTTACCGCACTTTCAAGTAATCTTAGTTATTATCTTATTTCTTAGACTTTTATATTTTATGTAAAAACCTTTTAAAAGGAAACTGTCACTTGTTGCCCCCATATCTCTCTCTGTTTGTTGACCCTTCTTTGTCTTTACTAGCAATTTTTTTGAATATTTTTTTTAAAAAATCCCCGAAGTATCCCCGGGAAAACTTTTTGTTTTCAACCTACATGCAGCCCGATTTTTTCCCCCCTCTAAATCATTTTAGTTTTAATCCTAGACAAGTATCAATAACCCCCCCAAACAAACTGGCTAATGCAACCACTCCCGCCGAGAGATGAACCCCCCCCTTGCATACATATCACGTTTGTAAGAAATTTGTCCCCCTTATCAAAGAAAGGGATTGCAAGATCCTTGCCGTACCTTCTAGCCAGCAATTTACACCAGTTGCCCTAGACTCCATTCATTGCCCAGTCCCTTTCTAGGGAAAAGTAATATGTTGGGATTTTTCCTTAAAAACTAAACTTTATGGGTGACCCGTACTTACCAGTAGTCCTGTCTCCTGCCCTTCCCAAAAGTCATTACCCCCCCACTAAGGCAGATAAAAGCAATTGCAGTGTTCCCCGCCCCAGAACTGCAGGGGCCAAGAGAAGAAATGAAGAAGAGCAGGAGCAATGGTGGACCACTAGCTGAGGTGGCCCAAAAAACTCACACGGTAGGCAAAGTTACTGTTTTGCGTGATTTCAATCCAAGAAAACTGAATCGGGGCAAATCTGGAGCACTCGGGGTCACAAAACAAGGAGAGCCAAGAGATAATGGGAAGTGAGTACTGGAAAAACCTCATGTGCCAACATGTTAGGGACACTACCCAGGGAGAGAGGAGGGATGTGGAACCAGCAAAAACTGGATCTCGTATTATATTGAGTAGTTCGGACATCAAGACATCATATAAGAAAGACTCCTCGAAGAAGTGAAGTGATCACTGGTTGTTAGCTTGAATACATAGTAGGGTTACATGTAGAGAGGGGTAGCAGGAGGAGGATGGGAGAAGCCTAAACTACAATACAAAAGGGGGGACTACACAGGCATGATAAACTTCTGCATGAGGTTCAGCTGAAAAAGAGAACTGGGTGGAAAATCAGTAAACGAAATGATGGACTACATGACAACTAAATAAGAAATAAGAACATAAGAATGTTGGACAAGCAGAAGCCCTATGGGGGGGCCCTTACGAGGCAGGTCTTATCAAAACGAAACTACCTAAAGCTACTCAAGAATATCTCCCGTACCCCTTGACACCAATCAAACTCCGACCCTCCATCTCATATATTTGTCCAGTTCTTCTTAAAAGCTACCCAAGGTCATAGCCTCTATCACCACTGGAAGAGAAGACTGTTCCGATCTACAAACTCTGTTAGAAAACCACGTACTTACCTTATGTCCCTTTCTAAATCTAAAATTAAATCCCAAACTTAATCCATATTCCTGGTTTTACCTGGTTCGACACCCTCAGTAATTTTTTAATGTCTCCTGTTTATGCCCGTCTTTACACTTAACTCTTTCAATGATATTCCCCTCATTCTACGCCTCTTCCAGAGAGTGGGAGATTAAGGCTTTAAGTCTATCTTATACGGGAGGTTCTTACACAGTAAATCATTTTAGTCCATTATTCTCTGTATGTTCTCTAATGGTCTATGATCCATCCTTGTAGTAAGGGGACCAAAACTGATGAGCAGCCGCATAATCTAAATGAGGCCTCACTGTGATTATAGAGCTGTATAAATAACTTTTTGGACTTCTGTTACTTATACTTCTTGAGATAAATCCAAGTTTTTGTAGAAGAATGGTTAGAGAACCGACATGTTGATAAATAGACACATGTGCAACTACTTGGGGTTATCTTTATTGAGGAAACGTTTCCTCATTAAAGATACCCAAGTGTTTGTACCATGTGTCTAATTTATCATAAATCATGGTAATCTGTTGTACTTGTGCGCACACTAAGGCACTGCTGTCTTGGCTTTAGATTTCTGTTACCATGACTTCCCAAAGTCTTTTTCACATTCTGTATGACCAAGCTCTACTTACATAGGAATATAGACGTCGAGGGTTATTTTCATTACCATGGGCAATTACCTTACACTTTATCCACATTAACTTCATCTGCCATTTTTAGGGAACAAGACATAATTTTTTTTTTCTTCGTTCTAAATCGTATCCTGGGAGTTCATTGGATATCCTCATCAGAGTGAATTATACCGGACTATCTTTGTGATCTTTCAGCCAAACTTTACTCATAGTCACTAGTAATCCCTTCCATCCAAAAGGGGGGGGGGGGTCCCATTAATGTAAAATATGAAACAAGAGAGGGCCTATAATGATCCTTGTGGATAGCCACTAGTGACTAATTCCCATTCAGAATTTCACTCCATTATGGTTAACTCTCTGCTTTCTATTGGTTAGCCATGCTCAATCATGCTAGAACTTTACCTCCCTATACCATGAGCTGCCACTTTTTCTTAAGAGTCTCTTGTGAGGTACTCTGTCGATGGCTTTACTAAAAGATCTCCAAATAAAACCAATATCATATTCCTTATCACTGTCAACTTGCCTCAAAATGTTTTCACTATTGAAGAACGTCAGTAAGTTTGTCAGGGCAGGAACGACCTCTTCGTGATCAATTGCTTTAGAGATTCATTTATCAATGTATGCTCTTCAGGTGATTCTGATAATGTCAGCTATAATTGAATTCTAATAACTTGCCCACTATAGATGTCAGGCTTATTGACGGTAATTTGAAGGAATGTGGACTTATTATCCCCTGTTTTGAATATAGGAACCCAAATTAGCCATCTTCCACATCTCTGGCACAACTAATGGTAAGGATGACGCATTGGAATACACTCGTTAATGCTAGACTAAGCTCCATCTTGCATTCCTTAAGTACCCTTGAAAACAAATCTCGGGTCCGGGGACTTAATTTGTTTCAGTTTGTTTATCTGTTTAATAAACCATGTCCTCGTGTCAAGTAATATTAGTTAACTTAAATTCATCAGGAACTAAATATTTTGTTAATTACTGGAATCCCTCAGTTACATCTTCCTGTGTAAATATATGAAAAAATAGTCATTAAATAAGGAACACCATTTCCAGTTCATTATTCCGTCTAGCTGTCCTTTCCCTGATTTCAGAGGTCTTGCTTTTTCCTTCACCTCTCGTCCTATACACTGAAAAGAACCCCTTTGGATTAGTCTTTGATTTCTTAGCAAACTCTAATTTCATAGTCACGTTTTAGCACTTTCTAATCGCCTTTTTACTTTCTATTAAGCTGAACATATTTTGGTCAGTAAGGTTAACCTCTCCTCGTCTGATGCGCCTATAAATTCCTCTTTTCTCCCCTAATAGATGCTTTAGCCTCCTGTTAACCCATTTGGGATCGTTATTATTAGACCTAATTTCTCTCTGGGGAATGTATATACTCTGGGCACTGTGTACATTATTAAGAAAACAATCATAAAAGCAGATCCCTTCATATTCATAAGTATGATTATCGTCAATAAAATCATTAGCTAAATGCAAGGTGACAGAGGAGAGGTTTGTTCACAAGGGAAATAGAAATAATTGGAAGACCAGAACGAGCCCTTGGTTCACCCAGAGGTGTGCTAGAGAACGGAAAATGTACAGAAGACAAAGAACCCAGGAAAATAAAGAGATTAGTTGAAGAGCCAGAAGTGTACGCCACAGATTAAGAGGGAAGGCACCAGCGGATATACGAAAATGACTAAACGTGAAAGTCAATTCTGACCCGAAAGCTGCTGTATAAGCCAATCAGAGGAAGGGAAAAGAAAGTCATGGCCCAAGTAATCAGGTTGAGGAAGGATAGTGGGGAGTTCACAAGAAATGACCAAGAAGTATGTGAGGAGCTCAACATGAGACTTCAAGAAGTATTTACAGTGAGGACAGGAAGGACTCCATGAAATCAAAACAGGGGATACACCAACAAGTGCTGGATGAAATACACACAACCAAGGAGGTGACGAAGCTGTTACGTGAACTTGATACCTCCAAGGTGGTGTGACCAGACATCTCTGTGGGTCTTTAGAGAGGAAGCAGAGATGCTGTGTGTGCCACTAACAACAATCTTCAACACATCCATTCAAATTGGGCAACTACCTGAGGTATGGAAGGTGGGTAGATTGCATTTTCTTGGACTGCAAGTAGGCCTTCGACACAGTTCCTCACAAGAGATTAGTGAACAAAGCTAGAGGATCAGGTACACATAACAGGAAAAGCACTGCACTGGATCAGAGAATGCTTGACAGGGAGGCAACAACGAGCCATGGTACGTGACGAGGCGTCAGAGTGGACGCCTGTGACGAGCGGGGTTCCACAGGGGTCAGTCCTTGGACCAGTGTTTTTTTGGTATATGTGAATGACATGACGGAAATGTACCTGTTTGCCGATTGATGTGAAGATTAATGAGTGAGAATTACACATCGATGAGGCTCAGGCAGGGATACAAAGGCTGCAAGCTTGTCCAGCAAGTGGCGCCTCGATTTTTAACCCCCGCAAATGCAAAGTCATGAAAACTCGGGGGGAAAGGGTATAGAGACCGCAAAGACTGAGTATAGGCTAGGTGGACAAAGACTGCAAACGTACTCAAGGAAAAGGATCTTGGGAGTGAGTAATATAACGAGCATTATCCTGAGGTGCACATAACCAGTTAACTGCTGCAGCATATTGGCGTGGCAGCCTAAGAATAGCGTTTCCGATACTTCAGTAAGGGAATCGGTCAACACTCAATGCATATTGGAAGTATGCTGCACCAGTTTGAACCACACTGGTCCAAACACGTCAAGAAATTAGCGAAAGTAGCAAAGGTTATCGACATTCATCTAGGCCTGCAACAAGACTAAATCCTAGAGCGAAGGGAAATGTCCTACGAGAAAGTTAAGGGAAATCGGCCTTCATGACAATGGAGGGACAGGAGGGTCAGGGGAGACCATGGATAAGCGACTTAAAAATGCTGCGAGGAAATTGGCAAGGTGGACAGAGACAGGATGTTCCAGAGAGGGGACACAGAAACAAGGAGTCACAATTGGAAGTTAAAGACTCAGATGAGTATGTGGAAGTATTTTTTCAGTCATAGAGTTATCAGGAAGTGGAATAGTCTGGAAAGTGACGTAGTGGAGGCAGGAACCATACATAGTTTTAAGACGAGGTATGATAAAGCTCATGGAGCAGGGAGGGAGAGGACCCAGTAGCGATCAGTGAAGAGGCGGGGCCAGAAGCTATGAATCGACCCCTGCAACCACAAATAGGTGGGTACAAATAGATGAGTACACGCGCGCGCACGCACACAGTACGGAACGTACATCTGACCAAACATGGCAAGAAGATGGAAAAAAAGAATGCAGAAAAGTTAAACATAAATGTGAGAAGACCAAAAGTCTGGTTAAGACAGAGTAAGAAGATTAAGGTTACCGTACATGAACTTAATAATATACATAATATCTTTAATTACTATCAGTACATGTACAAGGTATACAGACCATAGCTGACATCATTAATATACTACTGTATAGAAAGCCGCTTGTTATGCTGAACATTTCCTGCAAATTAGGTCAGTTTTGTCCCAGGATGCGACCCACACCAGTCCACTAACACCCAGGTACCTATTATTACTGATGGTGAACATAGACAACCATTGTAAGGAATCACTTCTAATATTTCCACCACTTCGCTGGGAATCGAACCCGGACCCTCACCGTGCAAAGCGAGAACTTTTGCCATCAGGCCACGGGGCGCCGTAAAATAGAAGAAGAGTAGAGGGTTGAAGAGGGAGGAATGGTGAAGTGGTCCATCCTCTTCCATGCATAAGAAATAAAAGTGAATGAAGAAAGAGTTTATATTTGTAAAAGTCTAGCAGTTTCCTACTGGTCGCGTCATCTTCCGTATTTTGCAAGTTGAAGGTTTAACTTCCAGATGGCAGGTATGGAGAACCTGTTGTGTACATCTAGCAGAAACCTTCTAAACGTAATTATTGCCACCGCATGACCGATGGTGCAGCTGGAGAACACGTCGTAGTGATTCACGAAATTCATCTTCTATAGTGTATGAGAGCAGTGTTGGTTAGCCTTGAGATTCTGAACGTTAGGAAGGCCATGTTGCCCACCTTACTTAGATACACCGTGATGTTGGTACAATCAGAATGGAGTTAGCAGCAGGGAGCAACATACACTGGGTCTGGACGATTTGATTCCTCGTCTTCCTCTGGCATATTGTATAACATTTTAGGCGACGGTAACTCCCGTTTATACATGAATTATGTTACTTTATGTTAAGTACGAGAACACAGATACAACTAATGTAATATTTTATTAGTTGCAGCTGTATTCAATTACCTAACATTTTGTTGGTAATTCTACCATTAAGCCCATATAACTTACTGTTGAAGGTGAGGTGCGTCTTTGCGTCTCATAGCTCGTGGTATTACTGACAGTGAAGACTAGTTTATGGCTGGGTTATACAGCTTTTACGGTCTTAACAGTTGCTTCTCCGTGAGGTGTTGAAGTTTTCTCTTGATTGGTTCACTGTTGTATTCCTCACGTAGGCGATCTGTTCCGGCAGTGTCATAACTGTTGAGATTTTCTACAAATCTGAGAGCACTGTTGAGCACTAATTGTAGAGCTAAAACTTGTATCCTTAGTATTGCCAGGGGAGTAATGAGGGTATTCCAGAGAGGGTGGATCAACACCTATTCAGTCTGACCAGTCGGTCCATAGGCATACCTACTGTCCCAGGGACTTGCCTTGTAGAGGACAATAATCTCTCTACTGCATATCCATGTATTTTGTTAGAGACCTTTGTACGGGTCTTTCCCTAAACTTGGAAGACATCCAGTGGCACTAATTTTAATTCTTTCTAGATTGGTGGTTATCCTCCACTTTCTCACCTGGCTGTGTAGTGGGATCCTAACTGCTTCTGTATACCTTCGTTTGCCTCACCCTGTAGGACTCATTGTTACCTTGTGAATAACTTCTGCAGAATGAGTAATGATCGTGTCGTCACGAATTGAGAAATAAAGATTATCATTTACATACATATTGAATAATAAAGTGCTAAGACTTGATCCCTGAAGGACTCCTGCTGCTGGGCTGATGTTTTTGTTGAAGTTAACAATAACAGTTCGGTAAAGTGGAGAACATAGTCCCGTAGCTCGATCGTTGGCGCACTCACCTCACACACTGAGGTCTGGAGTTCGTAACCCCGGTACTGCTGGAAAACATTAGGAACGTGTTTTCAAAAGACACCTGCTGTCCCTGTTCACCCATCAGTATAAAATGGGTACGTGGGAGTTAGTCGACTGGTGTGGGTCGCATCCTGGGGCAAAACTGACCTAATTTGCGGGAAATGCTCAGCATAACAAGCGGCTTTCTATATAGTAGTATGTCACTGATGTCAGCTATGGTCTGTATACCTTGTACTTGTAGAAAAATAGATATTACTACTATTATTAGTAGTAGTAACTATGTAACTATCATATATGATATGTTTGGGGGTGCCCCCCCCCGGGGCGTAGCAGCACATTGCTAATATAAGCTATAGCATATATTCACTACATAAAAAGAAGTCAACACAAGACAGTCCACACGTGAACTAAAACAGTGAATGCACTAATACCACCTGTTCAACACCAGTCAAGGCTTCTTTAATTCCCTTTAAAAAGGGATTAAGGTAAACTCTGAGTATATATATACTTCGAGACATACACCTCACAGTGTATCCTGCATAATTAAATGTTCCACAAATGAGGTAAATAAATTACCCAGCCAACCCTTCCCTGAGAGATCAGAATGCCATAGCACACAACGATCGCCAGACCAGCTAAGATCACATATTACCGCTAGATGGCTCTGGCTACCGTGCTTACTGCTGGCCAAGATGACTTACATGACCGTGGCTTTGTACTGCCTGCATCAAATACTCAGCAAATACCGACCTACAGGAAGCTAAATCAGGCAAGAAAAACAAGCGGTGATCACACGACTGTTGCACTCGGGACATGCAACAGTAACTAGTTACCACACGTAGGTAACGATAAGTAGGTAGCCACAGAAAAATAAGCAGATATAAGCAAGCACACGTAGGTAGGTGCTCAAACCAGCGCTGTGAGATAGGAGGAGACGGTGAGAGATGTTAAACCATGTGAATGATCTACTTAAACCTTGAGATATCTAGTGATTGTCTCACCTATCACCACAAGTGTCGCACCCATGTTGACGCAGCTTCTCAAGCCGAAGGAGGGAGGGATGAGGAGGGGAAAGGAAGGCATGAGGGGAAGAAACAAGAACGAGATGATAGAGAGGGAGGAGAAGAGGTTCTGAAAAAAGGTGTGAAAGGGGGTCAGGGGGGAAATATATTGAGGTAGGGGATAGCAAGTCTGGGGTAGAGGGAAGTGGAGGAGGAGAGGGAGGTGTAAGAGGTGTGAGTGCAGGATGGGGAGGATGTTAACGGAGGGGACGGGGGAATGTTAAGGATCTCTCTTTACCATAACATAGGGGTTTATTATTTCTCTTGTTTTAAGTTGTTTTATTATCAATCATTAAAGTTTTTTTGGTATCTGGTTAGTTAATTAGAATAACCATTTACAATTATAAACGGAATAATGCTGTACAACGAGAATATAATCTTATATTCAATTTTTTATTAATCCGAGTCCCGTATAATACAATAATTTCTCAATGAATAGTCAAACGTGGGTATTGATAGGTCTACTAATCACCACCCATACAATGTTTCTAGAGAAGTCTGGGGTAACAGAATAGCTGTCTTTCATAAGTGAAATGAATTACCAGACTTAGGAAATTAATAGCAAAGGCCAGACAATGGACTCGATTTAAAGTTCTAGATTGAGCTAAGATCTCCGGGTTGAAGACCCGATCAAAGTCAGAGCTAGAAGCTGACTGGCTTAAATACTCCATAGTCTGACGTCAGCTCGGTCAGCAGGCGACGCCTGGCGTCAATTCTGGAACCACCATTCGGTCCCTACAGTAATGGTTACACAATAATAACTAACGTATTATAATACAATAATAACTAACGAATAGCAGATATCTTATTGAGTACAACCTCGCCCGAGAGTAGCTTTTATGATTTATACCATACCCGATAATAATATATAGTTGAACCTCCTTTATTTAGCAGGAAATAAGGTAGTTCGCGATATATTATTACGGTACTTATTTTAACCAGGTCTTTTATTTTTGTATACAATGGAAGCATAAGCGAGGGGAGGGCGCGTAACAGGAAAAGGAAGAGGAAACAACTTGCCCTCACTCCACACACACACACACCATCACACCACACACTGCTGGACGTCAACACTTGCCATAACTAAACATAATTAAGTCACTATTGATGGTATTGATGCTGGGCACACCATCACTGTCAACACTGGTGGGCAGGCTGCAGGCAGGGTGGCAGGCAGGCAGGGTGGCAGGCTAGGCAGCGTGGCAGCAGGCAGGGTGGCAGGCAGGCAGGGTGGCAGGTAAGCAGGTAGGATGGCAGGCAGGGTGGCAGGCAGGCAGGCAGGCAGGGTGGCAGAGGGGCAGACAGGCTGCAGGCAGGGTGGAAGGTAAGAGGTAGGATGGCACTAGGCCATGGGTGGCAGGCAGACAGGATGCAGGAGGGTGGCAGGTAAGCAGGTAGGATGGCAGGCAGGCAGGCAGGCAGGCAGGCAGGCAGGCAGGGTGGCAGACACAAACACCACTATCACTAATCCTGTGGGATAACATACCACTCCATATTACTGTACAGTGGTGTACCTAACTCTACATGACTGGGCATATCTGTAAATTTCTGTACATTTCTGTGCATTACTGTACATGTCCGTACGTTTACGTACTTTACTGTATGCTTCTGCACATTATATAATAATAATAATAATAATAATAATAATGATAATAATAATAATAAATAATATTTAATAATAATATAATAATAATTAATAATAATAATAATAATAATACCTTTATTTACTACCAGTACATGTACAAGGTATACAGACCATAGCTGACATCAGTGACATTCTACTATATAGAAAGTCACTTGTTATGCTTGAGCATTTCCCGGGAAATTAGGTCAGTTTTGTTCCCTACAGCTCCATAACCCCCCAGGGGGTGGGGTGCGGACCCCACACCAGTCCACTAACACCCAGGTGCCCATTTTACTGATGGCGTGAACTAGACACAGGTGTAACGAAACAACGCCCAGTGTTTTACTCTGGCTGGGAATCGTCCCAGACCCTCGCCGTGATGTGAAGCAGAGTGTGTTACCCACCAGGGCTACCATTAATTTCCATACTCTTTTTTGTGCATTTACTGTACACTTCAGTATATTACTATACATTTGTGCATTTCTGTCCATTTTCATGGACCTTACCGTACATGTGTGTCCTGTGTGTCCACATGTGTGTACATTATTCACCCAACAATTCACTGTCATCAACCCACTATCTCTGAAACACCATAATGAACCAAATATTTAGCTGACGTGATCTAAAGAAAAGTAGCAGTTTTGAAGGTCAAGTAAATACTGGGAATGGTGGGTAGGTGGTGGTGGTTTTAGTGGTGGTGTGGTCGGTAGTGTGGTGGTAGGGTGGTGGTAGTAGTGTTGGTGGTTGTGGCACGGTGGTAATGTTGGTGGTAGTGCGGTGGTAAGTAGTGTTGGTGGTGTGGTGGTGGTAGTAGTGTTGGTGGTTAGTGGCGGTGGTAATGTTGGTGGTAGTGATAGTGGTGGTAGTAGTGTTGGTCGGCTAGTGGTGGTGGTAGTAGTGTTGGTGTAGTGGCGGTGGTAATGTTGGTGGTAATGGTTGGTGTTAGTAGTGTGGTGGTCGTGGTGGTGGTAGTAGTGTCTGTGGTTAGTGGGGGTGGTAATGTTGGTTGTAGTGGTGGTGGTAGTAGTGTTCTGGTTGGTAGTGGTGGTGGTAATGTTGGTGGTAGTGGTGGGGGTTGTAGTGTTGGTGGTTGTGGTGGTGGTTGTAGTAGTGTTGGTGGTAGTGGCGGTGGTAATGGTTGGTGGTAGTGGTGTGGTAGTAGTGTTGGTGGTAGTGGTGGTGATCGGGTAGTGGTAGGTAGGTGGTAGTGGTGTTGGTGTAGTGAGTGGTGGTTGTAGTGGTGGTGGTAGTTGGTGGTAGTGGTGGTGGTGTGGTGGTAGTGGTGGTAGTGGTTGTGGATGTTGGTGGTAGTGTTTGGTGGTAGTGGTGGTAGTGGTAGTGGTGTTGGTGGTAGATGTTGGTGGTTGTGGTGGTGGTTAGTACCTGAGTGGTGGTAGTGGCGGTGGTGGTGTTGGTGGTAGTGGTGAGTCGGTGGTAGTGGTGTTGGTGGTATTGTTGGTGGTGGTGGTAGTGGTGTTGGTGGTAGTGGTGTTGGTGTTTTTGTGGTGGTGCCTAGACTGTTGTTGGTGGTAGTGGTGGTGGTGGGTAGTGGTGGTCGGTAGTGGTGGTTAGTGGTGGTGGTAGTGGTGGTAGTGGTGGTTGGTAGTGGTGGTAGTGGTGGTAGGGTAGTGGTGTTGGAGGTTTAGTGTTGGTGGTAGTGGTGGTAGTAGTGTTGGTGGTAGGTTGGCGGTGGTGGTGTTGGTGGTAGTGGTGGTGGTGGTAGTGGTGTTGGTGGTTAAGTGGTGGTGCGTGGTCAGTGGTGTTGCGTGGTTGTGGTGTGGGTTGGTGGTAGTGGTCGGTGCTAGTGTAGGTTGGTGGTAGTGTTGGTCGGTGGTAGTGGGTGGTGGTAGTGGTGGTTGTGGTGGTGGTAGTGGTGGTAGTGGTGGTGGTAGTCGGTGGTAGTGGTGGTTCGGTAGTGGTAGTGGTGTTGGAGGTTAGTGTTGGTGGTAGTGGTGGTAGTAGAGTTGGTGGGTAGTGGCGGTGGTGGTGTGGGTGGTAGTGGTGGTGTTTGGTGGTAGTGGTGATGGTGGTAAGTGGTGTTGGTGGTAGTGGTGTTGGTGGTAGTGGTGTTTGGTGGTGTGGTGGTGGTGGTAGTGGAGTTGGTGGTAGTGGAGGTGGTGGTAGTGGTGGTGGTGGTAGTGGTGTTGGTGGTTGGTGGTGTTGGTGGTAGTAGTGTTTGGTGGTACTGGTGTGGTGGTAGTGGTGGTGGTGGTAGTGGTGGTGGTGGTAGTGGTGGTAGGGGGATGTGTAGTAGTGTTGGTCGGTAGTGGCGGTGGTGGTTGTTGGTGATAGTGTTGGAGTGGTGGTAGTGGTGGTGGTGGTAGTGGTAGTGGTGGTGGTAGTAGTTTGGTGGTGTGGCGGTGAGTGGGTGTTGGTGTTAGTGGTGGTGGTGGTTGTGGTGGTGGTGGTAGTGGTGGTTGGTGGTTGTGTTGGTGGTTTGTGGTGGTATTGGTGTTGGTGGTAGTTGGTGGTGTTAGTAGTGTTGGTGGATAGTGCGGTAGTGATGTGTTGGTGGTCAGTGGTGGTGGTAAGTAGTGTTGAGTGGTAGTGGCGGTGGTGGTTGGGGTGTTGGGCTGTGGTTGTTGGTGGTAGTGGTTGTTGTGGTAGTTAGTGGTGTTAGTGGTAGTGGTGTGGTGGGTGGTAGTGGTTGGTGGTCTGTAGTTGGTGGTGGTGGTAGTGTGGTAGTGGTAGTGGGTGTTGGATGGTACTGGTGGTGGTGGTAGTGGTGGTGGTGGTTAGTGGTGGTAGTGGTTAGTGGTGTTTTGGTGCTGTGGTAGTGGTGGTGGTGGTAGTGGTGTGTGGTGGTTGTGGTGTTGTGGTAGTGGTGGTGGGTTGGTACGTGGTTGGTGGGGTGTGGTGGTGGTGGTAGTGGTGGTAGTAGTGTGTCGTAGGTAGTAGTGGTCGTGGTAGTAGTGGGTTGGTGGTAGAGGTGGTGTAATGTTGTAGTGCGTGGTGGTGGTAGCGTGTGTGGTGGTAGTGGTGGTGGTGGTAGTGTTGTTGGTTGGTGTGGTGGTGGTGGTAGTGGTGTTGGTGGTAGTGTTGGTGTGGTCTTAGTGGTGGTGGTAGTGTTGGTAAGTGGTGCGTGGTATGGTGGTAGTGGTGGTGTGGTAGTGGTGTTTGGTGGGTAGTGTTGTTGGTATTGGGTGGTGGTTTAGTATAGTGTTGGTGGTAGTGGCTCGTGGGTGGTGTTGGTGGTAAGTGGTGGTGTGGTGGTTAGTGGTGTTGGTTGGTAGTGGTGTTGGTGGTAGTGGTGTTGGTGGTGTGGTGTGGTGGTAGTAGGTGGTGGTGGTGGTGGTAGTGGTGGTGGTGGTAGTGGTGGTGGTGGTAGTGGTGTTGGTGGCGTAGTAGTTGTTGGTTTGGTTAAGCGTGGTTGGTTGGTAGTGGTCGGTGGTGGTAGTGGTGGTGGTGTGTAGTCGGTGGTGGTGCGTAGTGGTGGTGGTGGTAGTAGTGTTGGTGGTAAGTGGCGGTCGGTGGTTGTTGAGTGATAGTGGTGGTGGTGGTACGTGGGTGGTGTTAGTGGTAGTGGTGGTGGTAGTATTGTTGGTGGTAGTGGCGGTGGTTGCGTGTTGGTGATAGTGGTGGTGGTGGTAGTGGTGGTTGGTGGTTAAGTGGTGTTGGTGGTAGTGTTGTGGCAGTGGGTATAGTGGTGTTGTGGTAATAATTGTGGTGGTAGTAGTGTTGGTGGTAGTGGCGGTTAGTGGTGTTGGTGGTTTAGTGGTGGTGGTAGTAGTGATGGTGGTAGTGGTGTTGGTGGTAGTGGTGGTGCTAGTGTTTGTTGGTGGTAGTGGTGGTGGTGGTAGTGGTGGTGGCGGTAGTGGTGGTAGTGGTGGTTGGTAGTGGGGTGGTAGTGGGTGGTTGTGGTGGTAGTGGTAGTGGTGTTTGGGAGGTAGTGTTGGTGGTAGTCGGCGGTGTTAGTAGTGTTGGTGGTAGTGGCGGTGGTGGTGTTGGTGGTAGTGTGGGTGGTCGGATAGTGTGTTGGTGGGTTAGTGGTTGGTGGTGGTTAGTGGTGTTGGTGGTAGTGGTGTTGGTGGTGTGGTGGTGCGTGGGTTAGTGGTGTTGGTGGTAGTGGTGGTGGTGGTAGGGGTGGGGTGGTAGTGGTTGTGGTGGTAGTGGTTTTGGGGGTGGGGGGTGGTAGTAGTGGTGGGGGTTGGAAGTGGTGGTAGTGGTAGTGGTGGTGGTGGTAGGGTGGTGGTAGTGGGGGAGTAGTGGTGTGGTAGTAGGGGTGGTGGTAGTAGGGGTTGGTGGTAGTGGGGGTAGGGGTAGTGGTGGCGGTGGTAGTGGTGGAGGGGGTAGTGGGTTGGTGTAGTGGTGTGGGGTGTGGGGGTGGTGTGGTAGTGGTGCGGTGTGGTGCTGGTAGTGGGGGGGGGAGGGGTGTTAATGGTAGTGGTGTTGGGTGTGGTTTTAAAGGTATGTGTTGGTGGTAGTGGTGTTGGTGGTAGGGGGTTTTAAGGTAGTGGTTGGTGGTAGTGTTGTTAAGGTACTGGTGTTGGGGGTAGGGGTTTTGGTGGTAGGGGTGTTATGGTACTGGTGTTGGTGGTAGTGGTTTTGGGTGGAAGTGGTGTAATGGTACTGGTGTTGGTGGTATGGTTTTGGGTGGTAGGGGTTTAATGGTAGTGGTGTTGGTGGTAGTGGTGTAATGGTACTGGTGTTGGTGGTAGTGGTTTTGGTGGTAGTGTTGTTAATGGTACTGGTGTTGGTGGTAGTGGTTTTGGTGGTAGTGGTGTTGGTGGTAGTGGTGTTGGTGGTAGTGGTGTTGGTGGTAGTGGTGTTGGTGGTAGTGGTGTTGGTGGTAGTGGTGTTGGTGGTAGTGGTGTGTTACAAAAAATGCGATTTCTAAAAAGCTTAGAGATCTCCAGGTAATACTAGAAAGGACTGCCCTTCTAGCATCCAGCCTGTTACTGGGTTTTCGTAACAAGTAGTCAGTATCCTTGTCCAATTATCCATTAAAATTCAATAAGAATTATTAGTGCTTCAGGATTGCAACTGGTAGGCTACTAACTAAAGAAATTAAAATTTAATAAATTTATTAATAAAGTTGTTTAGGCGTATATCGAATTAAATTAAATTAAATTAATCACAATAATCAAAATAATATTAATCACTTCTCTCGTGTATAGTTTTATTGTGCTGAAAGCATATATCTCATATTTATGTCTCAAGTGCTGTCTGGTACAGTAGCATTTAATAATACAATATACAAGTAAGTTTAAGTGTATGTAAGTGCTCTAAGTAGTTCACTATGTCTCACGACTCGACTAGACTTAAACAAGTGACTGACAAAGTCCTCACATAAACTAACTTCTTGACCAACTGGCAATCAGAACAGTCTGCTTGAACAATAAAAAAGAATGCTAAGCCCAATAGCAATATAACAAGCAACTGCGACACAATCAGGAACAAGGAGATAATATAACGACACTAAGTAGAGACCATCAGCAGATCCTCCACAAAAGTCACAAAACTCCCATACTACTGAATCTAAGTTCAGCATAAGAAAATCCCAGACTGTGATAATACACAGATACCAGTACAAATTTGGTCAGAAGCTACAGCTCAGGACCTGAGTTGTTTCGAGTGTCTATGAGACACACAACCTCAGTACAACGTCGAAAATCACTAAGTCTAGACAGTGTTCTGTGAACAGAGTCCCACAGAACTAACAAGAATAATGAGACAGAGACGATCTTCCAACAAGGGCCATTGAGGGAGATTTAGGCACTTCTTGTTAAGAATACGTTCAACCACCAAGAGGTTAGGTTAGGTAAGGTTCGTCAAAACAGGACAAATGTTTCCTGACGCGGGTCTTAGTCAGATGATGACCCGCCTTTGGAGCTTTTGGTCATCTGACCGAGGCCTTCCGCTGGCTTACCGGTCCACCCCTTTAAAAATTATGGTCATTTATAACCAGTCTTTGATATATAACCACCAAGAGAGTCTAGACCAGACTGAATACTTCAGGCGAGGTGAGATCACCCCCCCCCCTCGATCACGTGATAGCTCCGTGGACAGTTGCTGCCCAGCAACAGAAGCCGGCAGAGTAACGAGCCACGAGCGATAATTACAGTAGTTAGGGTCAATCAAGACTTGAACTATGAGACATAATAATAATATATGAATGTTACGCATTCTAACTTACACATAACTAAGTTAATAAATAATATAAGCAATATATTACGATTTAGCTATTATCGCAAATATAAGCAATATAAAATTATATGAAATGGTAATATACATTATATACATATACATAATATACATCATATATATGTGATCCAATTCAAGGGTTGCAAATGGTGGTGGTAGTTGGTGAGTGGTAGTAGTGGTGGTTACTGGTAGTGGTAGTGGAGTAGATGATGGTGGTGGTAGAGGTCATGGCAGGAGTAGCGGTGGTAGTGGTGGTGGTAGTATTGGTTGGTAGTATGGTGGTATTAGTGTAATAATTGTTGTAAACTCGTTTAACACCAAAAGTGGTTAGTATTGTAGGTATTAGTGGTGGTAGTAGTGGTTGTAGTGGTAGTGGAGGTAGTGATGGTCGGTGGTAGTGTGGTTGATGGTTAGTTAGTGGTGTAGTGGTGGTGGTAGTAGTAGTGGTAGTAGTCAGTGGTAGTAGTAGTGTAGTAGTGGGGTAGTAGTGGTGGTTAGTAATGGTGGATAGTAGTGGTGTATTAGTGGTGGTAGTAGTGGTGGTAGTAGAGGTGGTAGTAGTGGTGGTTAGTCAGTGGTGGTAGTAGTAGTGGTAGTAGTGTGATGGAACACTAGTGGGGGGTAGTAGTTGTGGTAGTAGTGGTGGTTGTAGTGCGTGGTAGTGGTTGTGGAGGTAGGTGATGGTGGATGGTAGTAGTTGATGGTAGTAGTGGTGGTGGTAGGGTAGAGGTATCGTGGTAGTATGGTTAGTGGATCATAGTGGTGGTAGTAATGGTGGTAGTAGTGGGTGGTAGTAGAAAACTACAATGGTCGGTAGTAGTGGTGGTAGTAGAGGTGGTAGTAGTGGTCGGGTAGCAGTGGGGTAGTAGTGGTGGTAGTAGTCGGTGGTAGTAGTGGTGATGTTAGTGGTGGTAGTAGTGGTGATATTTGTGGTGGTTGAGAGTGGTGGCAGCAGTGGTGGTAGTATGGTGGTAGTAGTGTGGGCGTAGTGGTGGTAGTAGGTGGATGGTAGTAGTGGTGGTAGCAGTGGTAGTAGTAGTGGTGGTAGTAGTGTGGTAGCAGTGGTGGTAGCAGTGGTGGTAGGAGTAGTGGTGCGTACTAGTTGGTGGTGTAGTGTGGTAGTAGTGGGTGGTAGTAGTGGTGGCAGCAGTGGTGGTAGTAGTGGTTGGTAGCAGGGGTGGTGCGTGGTGATAGCTTAGTGGTGGTAGTATAGGGTGGTGCAGTGTGGTAGTTGTGGTAGGTAGTAGTGGTGGTTGTAGTGGTGGTAGTACGGGGATGGCTTAGTGTGGTTGTAGCTAGTGGCTTGGTAGGTAGTGGTGTAGTAGTGGTGTAGCAGGGTGGTAGCAGATGGTGGTTTGCAGTGGTGGTACTTAGTGGTGGTAAGTAGTGGTGGTAGTAGGGTGGTGTATGGTGGCAGCAGTGGGTGGTAGTAGTGGTGTGCAGTGGTGGTAGCAGTGGTGATAGTGGTGGTAGTAGTGGTGGTTAGCAGTGGTGGTAGTAGTGGTGGTAGTAGTGGTGGTAGCAGTGGTCGTTGTAGTGTTGGTAGTTGTGTGCGTAGCAAGTGGTGGTAGTAGTGGTGGTAGTTGTGGTGGTAGTAGTGGTGGAGCTAGAAGTGGTGGTAGTAGTGGTGTAGCAGGGGTGGTAGCAGGGGGTGTGGTGGATAGCAGGGGTGGTAGCAGTTACGTGGTAGCAGTGTGGTAGCAGTGGTGGTAATAGTGGTTGGTAGCAGTGGTGGTAGCAGTGGTGGTTGTAGTGTGGTAGCAGTGGTGGCTAGTAGTGGTGGTAGTAGTGGTGGTAGTATGGTGGTAGCAGTGGTGGTTACTAGTGGTGGTAGTAGTGGTGTAGTAGTGGTGGTAGTAGTGGTGTAGTAGTTGATGGTAGTAGTGAGTGGTAATAGTGGTGTGATAGTAGTGGTAGGTGGTTAGTGGGGTGGTAATAGTGGTGGTTTAGTATTGGAGGTTGTAGTGGTGGTATGTAGTGGTGGTACTAGTGTAGGTAGTAGTGGGGGTAGTAAGTTGGTGACGTAGCGGCGGTAGTAGTGGATGGTAGCAGTGGTGGTAGTGGAGGAAGTGATGGTAGTGGTAGTGGTGATGGGTAGTAGTCGGTGGATAGTGGTGGTGGGTAGTAGTGGTGGTAGTAGTGGTGGTAGTAGGATGGTTGGGTAGTGTGGTGATAGCTAGTGGTTGGTATAGAGGTGGTAGTGGTTGGTAGTAGGTGGTGGAGTATGGTGGTAGTAGTGGTGTTGTAGTGGTCGGTAGTAGTGGGTGGTAGTAGTGGTGTAGGTAGTGGCTGGTAGTATTGTGGTAGTAGTGGTAGTAGTTGGTGGTTAGTAGTGGTGATAGTAGTGGTGGTAGTGTAGGTGGTAAGTGGGTGGTAATAGTAGTGGTGGTAGTAGTGGTGGTAGTAGTGGTGATAGTAGTGGTGGTAGTAGTGGTGGTAATAGTAGTTGGGTGTAGTGGAAGGTAGCTAATTGTGGTAGTAGTGGTGGTATAGTGGTGGTAGTAGTGGTGGTTCTAGTTGTGGTGGTAGTAGTGGTGGTAGGTTAGTGTGGATGGTGGTAGTGGTTGGTGTAGTGGTGGTGGTAGTGTGGTGGTAGTAGTGGTGGTAATAGTGGTAGTTAGTAGTGGTGTGTCAGTAGTGGTGGTAGAAGTGGTGGTGGTTTTAGTGGTGGTGTGTATTGGTGCGTGGTTGTAGTGGTTGAGTAGTGGTTACAGTAGTGGTGGTAGTAGTGGTTGGTAGTAGTGTGGTAGTACTGGTGTGTTAGTGGTGGTAGTAGTGGTGGTGATAGTGGTGGTGGTAGTGGTGGTGGTAGTACTGGTGATAGTAGCGGTTGGTAGTAGTGGTGGTAGTAGTGGTGGTAGTTACTGTCAGTGATAGTGGTGGTTAGTAGTGGTGGTAGTAGTGGTGGTAGTAGTGGTGGTTGTGGTAGTGGAGGTAGTGATGGTCGGTGGTAGTGGTTGATGGTAGTTGTGGTGGTGGCTAGTGGTGTGGTAGTGGTGGTGGTAAGGTGTGGGTGGTGGTATAGTAGTGGTGGTAATTAGCTGGTGGTAGTAGTGGCGGTAGTAGTGGTGGTAGTAGTGGTGGTGGGTAGTGGATGGTGGTATTTGTGGTTGTCTGTTGTAGTGGTAGTAGTGGTTACAGTAGTGTGGTAGTAGTAGTGGTGGTAGTTGTGGTGATAGTACATGGTGGTGGGTAGTGGTGGTTGTAGTGGTGGCTAGTACCTGGGGATAGTAGCGGTGGTTGTAGTGGTGGTTAAGTTAGTAGTGGTGGTAGTAGTGTGATTGTAGTGGTTGTTGTTAGTGGTTGTAGTAGTGGTTGTAGTGGTGGTAGTGGTAGTGGAGTTAGTGAGGTGGTTGTAGTGGTGATGGTAGTAGTGGTGGTGTTGGTGGATGGTAGTTGTGGTGGTAGTAGATGTGGTAGTAGGAGTGTTAGTAGTGGTGGTTAGTAGTGGTGGTGGTAGTAGTGGTGTTAGTAGCGGTGGTAGTAGTGGTTCGTTGCAGTGGTGTAAGAGTGGTGGTAGTAGTGGTGGTAGTAGTGGTGGTCCAGTAGTAAGTGGCTGTTAGGGTGGTAGTTTGTGGCGGTAGCAGTGGTCGTAGTAGTGGTTAATAGACTGGTGGTAGTATCGGTGGTTAGTAGATGATGGTAGTAGTGGTGGTAGTTAGTGTTGGTAAGAAGTGGTGGTGTATTGGTGGTAGTGGTGGTAGCATGTGTGTGGGTAGTAGTGGTGGTTGAGTGGGTGTAGTGGAGGTAGTGATGGTGGTGGTAGTGGTGATGGTAGTAGTGGTGGTTAGTGGTGGTGGTTTGTAGTGGTGGTTGTAGTAGTGGGACTAGTAGTAGTGATAGTAGTGGTGGTTAGTGTGGTGGTAAAATGGGTGGTAGTAGTGGTGGTAGTAGTGGTGGTAGGTAGTGGTGGTATGTAGTGGTAGGTAGTTAGATGGTGGTGCAAGTGGTGGTAAGTTACTGGTGGTAGTAGTGGTGGTAGGTGGTAGTGGAGGTTAGTCATGGTGATGGTAGTGGTGATGGTTGTAGTGGTGGTAGTGGTGGTGTTCGTAGTGGTGGTAGTAGTAGTGGTAGTAGTAGAGGTAGTAGTGATGGAAGTAGTGGTGAGTAGTAGTGGTGGGAGGTAGTCAGGTGGTGGTTTAGTTGGTGAATTTGTGGTGGTGTGTTTGGTGGTGTAGTGGTGGTGTAGTGGTTGGTTAGTGGTAGTGGAGGTAGTGATGGTGGTTTGGGAGGTGGTGTGGTAGTAGTGGTGGTGGTAGTGGTGGTGGTGTGGTGGTGGTAAGTGGTTTGTGGGTAGTAGTGGTGGTTTGGTGGTGGTTTGTAGTGGCGGTTAGTAGTGGTGAGGGAGTTTGTGGTGGGTGTATGGGTTGGATTGTGGTTGTTTGTAGTTGGTTGGTAGTAGTGGTTACAGTAGTGGTGGTTTGTTAGTAGTGGTGGTAGTAGTGGTGATTTATGGTGGTGGTAGTGGTGGTAGTAGTGGTGGTAGTATGGTGTAGTAGCGGTTGTAGTTTGTGGTGGTTTGTAGTGGTGGTAGTAGTGGGATAGTAGTGGTGGTGTAGTGGTGGTGTGTGGTTTGTAGTTGGTGGTAGTGGTGTGGAGTTAGTGAGGTGGTTTGGTAGTGGTGATTGGTAGTAGTGGTGGGTTGTGGTGGTGGTAGTAGTGGTGGTAGTAGATGTGGTAGTAGTAGTTGTTGTAGTGGTGGTAAGTTGTGGTTGGTGGTAGTAGTGGTGATTGTAGGGTGGTAGTAGTGGTGTGCAGTGGTGGTATTAGTGGTGGTAGTAGTGGTGGTGTAGTGGTGGTAGTAGTGGTGTTGTGGTGGTGTGTGGCGGTAGCTAGTGGTGTTTAGTAGTGGTAATAGTAGGGGGGGTGTATCGGGTGGTAGTAGTGATGGTAGTAGTTGGGGGTGGTTAGTAGTGGGGGTTATTTGTTGGGTGTAGTATTTGGTGGTGTGGTGGGTACAGTGGTGGTATTTGTGGTTGGTAGCAATGGTGGTAGTGGGGTACGTGATGGGTTGGTGGTATATTGGTGTGGTAGTGTGGTGGTAGTGGTTTGGTGGTAGTAGTTGGTTGGTGAGTAGTGGGATAGAAGTGTGGTTAGTAGTGGTGGTAGGAGTGGTGGTATTGGTTGGTAGTAGTGGTGGGTAGAGTGGTGGTAGTATGTGGTGGTTAGTAGGGGATTGGGTGGTGTAGTATGGTGGTAGGCAGTGGTGGTAGTCTGGTGGTAGTTGTGGTGGTAGTGGTTAGTGGTGGTAGCATGGTGTTTGGGTTTGTTTGGGGAGTAGATGGTGGTTTGTGGGTGGTGGTTCGAGTGGTGGTAGTGGGAGTGGTAGTAGTGGTGGGGAGAGTGGTGGGAAGTGTTTGGGGGTAGTAGTGGTGGTAGTGTGGTGGTAGTAGTGTGGTGTATTGGTGTGGTTGGGAGTGGTGGGGAGAGTGGTGGTAGTAGTGGTGGTTAGCAGTGGTGGTTGTAGTGGTGGTAGTTGTGGTGGTAGTAGTGGTGATGTGGGACGTGGTGGTAGGTGGATATTTGTGGTGGTAGTAGTGGGTGGTAGCAGGGTGGTAGTAGTGGTGGTAGTAGTTGGTGGTAGTGTGGTGGTGAGTGAGTTTGGGAGTGTGGTGGTAGAGTGGGTAGTAGGGGGGTAGTAGTGTTAAAAA
>NC_069401.1:4908849-4941174 GCF_026875155.1 Cherax quadricarinatus
AATCAAAAAGAAGCGCTAAGCCTGCATTGGAAACCCCCCCGGGTTACATAGCATTTCTGTCAAGTTAAAACTAATGATCTTTTACAGAACAAAGATTTTCATAAAAGTAATTCTAAGGGATTCAGGGAAACCGGTTATTTTTATATAGCCGGACGAGTCCTAGAAATGGGAAGTACAATGCCTGCACTCTAAAGGAGGGGTTTGGTATATTAGCAGTTTGGAGGGATATGTTGTGTATCTTTATACGTATATGCTTCTAAACTGTTGTGTATTCTGAGCACCTCTGCAAAAACAGTGATTATGTGTGAGTGAGGTGAAAGTGTTGAATGATGATGAAAGTATTTTCTTTTTGGGGATTTTTTTTCTTTCTTTTTGGGTCACCCTGCCTTGGTGGGAGATGGCCGACTTGTTAAAAAAAAAAATATATAGACAAAAAGCATGGTATGGTATATGACAAAAAGAAAAATATAGAGTTAAATTCCAATCAGATAAATTGTCAAATGCATTTTCTTTTTACAGTATTAAGTGACATAAGAAACACCAATACTGATACTACCCCATTTGTGTGGGGTACTATCAGTAACTTTTTCTCCATGTGTAGACTACTGTGTGCATTGTGTAGATGCATGTAACTACAGTAGGCCCAGCTTTACGGTGTTTCGCTAATATGGCGATTTCAAATTATGACCAAAACTATATGGCGAACTCTCCGTGAGCACATCTCTCTATTATGTCTGGAAACTTTCCAAAATTTCAAGTGTTTTAAAGTTATTGCATATTTTATATGTACTCTGTTTAATTATACTTATGTGTACCTGTACCTAAATATACTTACACAGTGATGGCATGCAGGTACACATTAAAATCACTAAGAGTATCCCTCTAGTCTTAACGCCATAGTAATAATACTAATACGTAATAATAATCACTCTTGGGCACATTAAATGTCTTATTTTATATTAATACAGACATTTTTATTAATCCATCTACGATATTTTCTTCAAAATTATATAAGAAACATGTTACATAGCATATAAACATGCTATGGGGATGAGGTAGCCGGGAGGAAGGAAAAAATTAAGTTTTCTCTGGTCCAGCACCAGAGAAAATGCATATGAATCTGCATTTGGGCTAGTCACACCCCTTAAGGGGCCCTACTGTATATGTAATGTGTACCATACTTAGCTGATTATTATGGTGTTGTGCACATGCCAAGTCATGCTTTGTATGCAGCTACATAAATTAACATTGTATTTTTCTCCTTTACCAAACTAACCTAGCAACCAGACTTTCTTAAATATTAATGTGCAATACATTGCAGCTTAGCCCTCCCCCAAAACTTTCCTTAGGACAGCCTACATTTATTGAGTGTTGTTTGGTACACGTAAAGAAAATTTTATTTTATTTCATGCTATTAAAAGGGCTCTTGACCCAAAAAAATAAAGCGCTACTTCTCCTTGAATTGAATCTGATTACCTCCCTTTTTCCAAGGCACTATATGACCACTAAGGGTTAGCACTGTGCTCATTAAATAATTTCATGGAAGAGGGGGATGCTAAACCCATAGAAGCCATACAGTGCCCTTTGGGAAAGGGAGGCAATCAGATTCTATCTAAGGAAAGGTAGCTCCTATTCTTTGGATCAAGAACACATCACTGGCATTAAGGCACTTTTCCTGTGGGTTAGCTTTAATTATATGAAACATAACATTATTTTTCTATACATTTGCTTCATGTAAAGCAATTTTTCCCAGTGCTTATTCTCGGGAATGAAAGCCGACATTACCAAAGGTTTACTATTTTAGTTGAAGGTTTACAGTAAAGAAAAAATGCTCAAATAGAAAAAAGCACCAAATAATCCAGTAAGTTGGAGGTTAAATTATGGACAAAAAAAATGAATTATAAGGCCTCTTTTTTTAAATTTAATTTACAATTTGTGTTATCTAACAAAATGGAGGATATCAATTGACATTATGTTAAGAAAAAGGGACACAAATGTTTTGTTTTCAGGAGGATTCCGCTAAGACCTCAGAGATGATTAAGCTGCCTTTTTTTTTGTTTGTGTGAGAAACTGCAATTAATGTTGATTTAAGGCACTTGCATCTGCAAATTAGGTTCTTTGATCACTAATCGGGCATCCCTGAATTTCATGAAATGATTGGCGGAATTTCGGTGTTGTACGCAGGGACGCCTGATTAGTAATCAAAGAACCTAATTTCCGCAGGTACAAGTGCCTCGAATCAGCATTAACTGCAGTTTCTAACACAATTAAAAAAAAACAAAGACACCTTCATCACTTCTGAGGTCTTAGTGAGAATCCTCCTGAAAACAGTAAACCCTGCCATCACATAGTCTCTGCTGCTAATACTACACAAACTCATTACAGAGGAGGAACACTGAAACAGACCTTCTCAAATCCAACTGTCAATATTTTCTAACTTTTTTTTATGCTACCCAAGTAATAGCTTTTATAACCTTTTACTCAAAGTGCAAGTTGACTGTTCAACATATTGTATTACTACCAACCAACTAATATTTCTACTACTACCACCACTAGTTTACACCTCACTCTAAGCCTGTGTATACCCTCTGTGTCCATGTATTGTTTGTAATGGCTTGATAAAGCTCCTGGAAAGCGAAACTTCCCAAAAATAAAATGTCACATTAGTTGCATTTGTGTCCTTTTTCTTAACATATTGTCGGTAATTCTACCAATATTAATACAATTGATATAAAATATAGATTTCATGTACAACCTACCCAGATGTAAAGACAACTATGACTCACGAAATCGTAATGACACGATTGCAAACAAACCATAGACTCTCTGACCACAGGGTTTAATCCCGCCCATGGTATGGTTTGTAAAGATAACTATATGCACTGATAAAATATCTGGGAACACACATTATGAAAATTTGTAATATGTAGCACCTTGGGTATAAAGTAACCCTTTGAGTGTTTTCAAAGGGGTCTTGATCAAAGGAACTTTAGTTACCCCCCTCCTTCCTCCGATAAAAACTTTTTACTGTACTATGCTTCCCAAAAAGCTAAAATTATGTTTTAGATTAATGATTCTTTAAACAAAATAATAAGGGACAAATGCAACTTTTAAAAGGGGTGTAAATAAAATTTAAAACAACTCCAATATATTGATTCGTGAACGGCTTATACCCCTTGAATCGAGCCTGAAACCTCCCATTAACAGTGATAAAAAGACCTCTAGGGTTTTAGTTTCTCCCCAATTAACCCTTAAACTCCCCAAACAGATCTATTTCCAGCGTAGTCTCCAAAAAAATTTTTTTTTGGGGGGGGGGGGGGGGGGGGGGGGAAACATTTTACAGATCAAAGTTTTTTTTTCAATTTTAAAAGTAAAAAAACAAAAACAAGATCTTTTTTTTTTACAATTTTCAAATGTTGAAAAAATGTAGATCTACGTTTGGACAGTTTAAGGGTTAAGATCTTATAATGGTACATATGAAGCCATATACAACAAGTTCATATTAAAAACATTATGAAAATTAAAGTTTTGCACCAGAGATACTTTCGGTTATAGCAGTTACAAGATTTTGTTGGCGAGCAGCCAAGAGCCCAGTACAGGCCGATTCCCCGAAATCTTCTGAAGCTGCTAGAACATTGGGTGTGAAGAGCCACCTGCTAAACCAAGGATGACAGATTCACTTGTAGTTAGAAAAGCACCACTGTCTCGAACTCTCTCAAAAGCATACATCCTGAGAAAAAAAATTGGTATCTACAGTTATTATAGCCATGGGAAACTAAATCTTTAATGTTCATATCCGGGCCGGAAAAGGATTAACTTGGCTTTTCCAAGGAAGAGGAGGTATCTCAAATTCCTTGGATCAAAAGTCCTTCACCAGTATCATGGCACCTCCCTTTAAGGGCTACAATAATTAACCCCTTAACTGTCCAAATGTATATCTACGTTACCGCTTGCGCTCCAAACATAGATCAACATTTTATTTTTCCTGCCTCCAAATTTGGCATGATTGGTCTGAGATGCCTGGTCAGTATAGAATGGGTCATAACACTCGGTGTGCACAGTATTAAAAAATTTGGGACCACTTAGTACCATGTGGGAGCACCAGCTCAGTTGAGCTCCAGCTAGAGCAAACAGCATGGCAAACACCAGGGGTCCTGATGTCTGTCAATTTAAAACACCTTTTTTTTAAGAAGAAAGTGATGATGACCCTGAGTTTAGTGGGTTTGAGATGGATATGGCCACAAGTGGTCGAGGAAAGATGAAAAAAAATTGATAATAACCCCTGTGCAACATCTGCGCAACATCCTTTCAATTTTGATACCACTGGTAGTGTCAGTCTGCCAGAATGCCCTATAACCTATGGCCTAAATAAAAAGAAACAATTCTGGAACATGTGTAATATGTTTGGCAGGCTGGGTGGGTGGGTCTGTCTGTCTGTCTGTCTATATCTGTCTCACAGCTATATATAAATACAGTTACATATAGTGTAAATTACCTAGGATAGAAAGTTGAAAGTGAACATAGAAAAGAGTAAGGTGATGAGGGTATCAATGATTGAGATAAAGAAAAATTGGATATCATATTGGAGAGGAGGAATATGGAAGAAGTGATCGTTTTCAGATATTTGGGAGTTGACGTGTCAGCGGATGGATTTATGAAGGATGAGGTTAATCGTAGAATTGATGAAGGAAAAAAGGTGAGTGGTGTATTGAGGTATATGTGGAGACAAAGAACATTACCTATGGAGGCAAAGAAGGGAATGTATGAAAGGATAGTGGTATCAACACTTATATGGGTGTGAAGCTTGAGTTGTAAATGCAGCAGTGAGGAGATGGTTGGAGGCAGTGGAGATGTCCTGTCTAAGGGCAATGTGTGATGTAAATATTATGCAGAAAATTTGGAGCGTGGAAATTGGGAGAAGGTGTGGAGTTAATAAAAGTATTAGTCAAGAGGGCTGAAGAGGGGTTGTTGAGGTGGTCTGGTCATTTAGAGAGAATGGATCAAAGTAGAATGACATGGAAAGCATATAAATCTATAGGGAAAGGAAGGCGGGGTAGGGGTCGTCCTTGGAAGGGTTGGAGAAAGGGGGTAAAGGAGGTTTTGTGGGCGTGGGGCTTGGACTTCCAGCAAGCGTGCGTGAGCATGTTAGATAGGAGTGAATGGAAACGAATGGGTTTTGGGACCTGATGAGCTGTTGGAGTGTGAGAAGGGTAATATTTAGTGAAGGGATTCAGGAAAATCAGTTATTTTTATATAGCCGGACCCGAGTCCTGGAAATGGGAAGTACAATGCCTGCACTTTAACCCTTTGAGGGTTTTCGTCGTACTAGTACGTCTTACGCGTAGGGGTTTTTGACGTACTAGTACTCATAAATTCTAGCGACCTCAAATCTAGTGGGAGAAAGCTGGTAGGCCTTCATATGAAAGAATGGGTCTATGTGGTCAGTGTGCACAGTCTAAAAAAAATCCTGCAGCACACGGTGCATAATGAGAAAAAAAAAACTTTTTCCATTTTTTTTTAATAAATCAGCGACTTTGCAGTGTATTTTCGTATAGTATTTATTGTTGTATTCTAGTTTTCCTTGGTCTCATTTTATAGAATGGAAGACATATTACTGAAATTGAGATGATTTTGACTGGTTTTACAATGAAAGGTGCCTTGAAATTGAGCTCAAAGTAGCAGAAATGTTCGATTTTTACCAAACTTCAAAAGTAAACAAATCGTGCCAAGCGTGCAATACACGTCAACTGGTGAGTCTAATGTTCTTTCACAAGTGCACAATAATATTTATACCATTTTTTTACACTAATGCAGTAGTCTGCATAACAGTAATCTTATATTTTTTGTGAGAATAAAAATTAAAAGTGGAAAGTAAAAGAATATAAGAGGGGCCTTGAGACGGGGAAAATGACTAGAGGAAATGTCATTTTAGGCCGGAATTCTTTCTTTTTTTTTTGGGGGGACCCTTTTCCAAATTGGCAACTTTTGAAATTTGTGTGAAATTGGCAAAATTGCAAATTTTCTGACCACTGTTTTCTGGATAGTTGAATTTATAAAGGGGTGGTTTCTTGCCCCCAAATTCCGATGAAAAAATGATTTTCTAGCAAAAATATTCATTTTTTTTTGTCAACTGTACAGTGAAATTGGCCGAAAAGGGGGCTAAAAGTGGACAAAATCGCCGACCCGTAAAATTCCCCGGACCGCTAATTTTGGCGAGAGCATAATTCCTAAGTTTTCAAATCAAATTTAAAATTTTTTGGGTGTCTTTTATGAGGGAAAAAAAGTTTTCTCTTTCTTTTCATAAGAGAAAATAATTTTTTTTTTTTAAATTTTGGCCGCCCCTGAGAACGAGTTTCGGAGAGGGCCTGTCGACCCTAAAAGGGGTTTAAAGGGGGGGTTTGGGATATTGGCATTTTGGGGGAATAGTTTTGTATCTTTATACATAAAACTTCTAAAACTGTTTTATTCGGGAGCACCTCTCCCAAAAAAAAAGTCATTTGTTGGGGTTGGGGTGAAAGTGTTGAATGATAAATGGAATATTTTTTTTTTGGGGGGTTTTTTTCTTTTTTTTGGGGGTCCCCCTCCCTCGGTGGAAGAAAACCGACTTTTTAAAAAAAAAAAAATCCAGACAAAGTGTATACTTTTGCTTGCAAAATAAAAGGCATAATAAATCGTGTGTAATACCCGTTGTTTTATGACGGCTCTCTCTCTGAAACAGAGGGGACAAGCAAAACAAAAAAGACAGACACACAGGGAAAAGCAGAGCAGAAAAAAACGAGATAGAGCTAGACAGGCCCAAGACAGGCATTTGGTAACATGAAAACAAACACACCCCAAGGGAAGGGGAATGATCATCAAGTGTCATTTTCCCCACTGCTGCCCTGTCAGCAATTTCACTCTCCTACCCATGCTTCAAAGATTTTTATATTTTACCCCAAGCATGTCAAAACATTGCCGGGCCAATTTCTAGAAAATTAGTATGTAACCAAGGAAAGGTAAAGATGCTCCCTGTCATTTTTTTTTTTTTTTTTTAACAAGTCAGCCGTTTCCCACCGGGGCGGGGTGCCCCAAAAAAAAGAAAGAAAACCCCCAAAAAAGAAAATATTTTCATCATCATTCAACACTTCACCACACCCACCTTTATCATGTTTTTGCAGGGGTGCTCAGAATAAAAACATTTTTAGAAGCATTTTAGTATAAAGATACACAACAATCCCCCCAAAACCCCCCCAAATTAAAACCTCATCCACTTCACTGGATCAATCGTTCCCCCATTTGAGGAGAAAAAACTTAGCCCCCCAATGACTTCCCAGTGAAGTCAAGCTTTTGTTGCTCTGTTGAAAAAAACGCGAAAAAGCCATTGCTTCCAGGTGGGAAGAGGGTATAACGAATTTATTGCCCAAATCGAAATTTCCACTTAAACCGGGTTTACCAGACCTACTACATACCTGCGTACAGATGCCTCTTTCCAAGTTGTTTGTCGCAGAAAAATTGATAAATAAAATCCCTTAAAAAAATGGGGGTTATTGCCCCTTTCTTTCCCCTTGAATGCACCCAGATACAGTACCTAAAAAGGGTTTGGTACTTGGCGCCCAGTAAATTACTTTGGGAAATTTTAAAACGGGGGAAAACCTTTTCCAATGGGCTTTCCACTCCCGGGACGGGGTGATCTTTTACGAAAATATCGGAGATAACAAAGTTTTTTAAACCCCTAGATTTGTTAAAAGGGTTTTTTGGCAACCCCCCTCTTCACGGGGAACACCCAAAAGGCAAAATGCATTCTCCACCCCTTTCCCGGTCTTTATCATTTCCTCCGAAATGGCATTTGGATTACGATCTTCCCTTTCACGTTTAAAGGCTCATGACTAATATTTTTTGGGAGGTCTCATGGGTTTAATGCACTTATGGTTTTACTTAGATAAAACAAAAACGCATGTCTAAAAAGACGGGATAACACTTGAAAAGACTTGATGTAAAATTGGTAAGCTTGAAGAAGCCAATTTTAAAAGATCAAACTTTTCTAAATGTCTTTTTTTCCAGATCAAAAATTTAAAAGTTTTTTGGGTCACGTAGCCCTTCCTAGAGGGTTACAAACTGACCAAGAAAAAGTAACTCCCAGTTTTAAATTTCCAACCCCCAAAACTGCTGATGCCGTAAAAACCCTTTTGGGGGCTTAGCAGGTTTTTATAGATCTTTCTTTCCCAATTTTTTTTTCCCATAGTTTCCCCTTTTAAACCGATTTTGTTTAAGAAAGTTGCCCCTTTTTTTTTGGACCTTCCGTCAAGAAAGAGCTTCCAAACTCTAAAAGAAAAGCTAACTTTCGCTCCCAATTTTTAAAATTTTCCCCAGATTTTTCAAAAGCCTTTCTTTTTTAAACAACTGATGCTAGTTAAATTGGCATAGGTCCCGGGTACTACTCAGAAAAACCGATGGCAAGACAACGTTTTTTGCATTTGCTACCCGAGTCCTTACAAGGCTAAAACCGAAATTTAAAACAGTAACTGGGGCAAGAAGCTTTAGAAATTTGAAAAGGCCCTTTAAAGTTTTTCCGAGCATTTTTTAATCAGTACCTTTTCATGTTTTGACAGATCATGCCCCCACTGATACCCTTTTTCCAGAACAAAAACCACTGGGGGGTTAGTAGTTGGACCTTGCTATCCAAGAGTTCAACCCCACCTTTGAGCATTTACCTGGCAAGCCCAAATGTAGTCCAGATGCTTATCGGGGACTGTTAGTATAGTAACTGCAGACCCCCCAAATTTAGTGCTGAAGATTTTAAAGAATGCTAAAACGAACAGATCCCATGGGGTCGGGTTTGTGTTCGTTTTCCTGTTTTCCAGGAAGATCTTTTTTCTGGACTTTTAAGAAAACCAGCTCCCATCAGGCCCTTTGTCATAAACCAAAAATTTACTGTATAAACAGCCGGTTGGGTACCCCTAGAGAAAGTATACCAGTTGTAATTCCACAGTACTAGTGAATGTAGCCTTTAAAACAGCTATTTTCACGTTTTGAAACCAGGTGTTGCCACCCGGGTTTAGGGATCGTTCATTTTAAACAACCCAAAATTGAAATTTTTTGGGGGGGGGGCCCTCGAAAGGGAACTGATATTTTCTGAGTATGTTAAGAAATGTAGTGTCTGCATGCAACAAAAAGGCAAGCTAGTGGTTAACCCAAATCCAAGTTACCCCAACTACTAGCAACCGGGGGAAAAAGATTTTGCCTAGATTTGTTAACAAAATTTCCAATTTCCCCCCAAAAGGTTTAACAAACATCTGTGTGTTTTGGTAGACCATTTCACCAGATTTTGTGAGTTAGTTTCCTATTTCAGATAAGGGGCTTTCCGGGAACCCGTAGTAAAGCTTTAAAAAACGCATTTTCTGCAGGCTAAACCCCCCCTAAGTCCCTAGTAACAGATAATGGAGGTGGAAATTTTGAAAGAAATTTTTTGAAAATTTTTTTTACCTTGTTTCAAGATCTCTAAATCCACCATTGTTCCTCATTTATCCCCAGCAAAGGGTTAGCCCGGGCGAACCCCAAAAAGAAAGTACTTTTTGTCTTGAGAAACCACTATCAATCCAAAAAGTGAAAAAATTTGGGGTTAAGTTATAAACCCGATTTTGCATTTTGCTAAAAAATTCTGCTTAAAAATGTTTCCCATAGGGGACACTCCACATTATGCATTGTACGGTGTAGATTTAAAAGGTTTTTCCTTTTAGTTTTTTTATTCTTAAACCCAAAAACCCAAATTTCAACCCTGAGATTTTGTAGCAAAATTTGTTCCCGCTTTGCTCCCAAAATGTTTTTTGAAAAAATCCTTAAACACTTCATAAAAACAAAAGCTTTAATTCACAAAAGTCGCAAACACTCGATCAAAGCCATCTTAAAATCAAAAATGGTTCGAGGGGGTTTTTGCTGTTTTAAATTTAACAAAAAGGGCTCAAAAGCCAAAGCTTGATCAAAAATTTTGGGTTTGGGCCTTATCGAGTTGTTGAAATTTTCCCCCGGGAAAAAGTTAAAAGGGTTTGAAAAGTTAGTACGGGCCAGTATAAAGAATCGCTTTTTATCATAAAAGAAGTTATATGTGATGATAATGATTCCAACCCAGACCCAATGTGACAAAACTCTGGGGCAATCCCTGATCCCCCCCCCCGGTACTCTTTCCCCCTGATACTCAGTCAGATGCAACCTTAATGGCGTTATTTTTTTTCCCCAGTTAAAAAGACAGGTTTTGAGAAATCCTTTAATTTTCATTTGTAACTTCCAATTCGATTTCCTCAAATACACATGAGTTTTCCAAACTACAGGTTTTATCCTCCCCAAGATTACACCCATTTTGCATATGTCAATCACACCCCAGCAAGGTTGGGGTTTAAAAAAGTAAAAAACCCTGTTTTAGATGAATAATTACAGTAAACAACTTATCAGTATTCCAAAAAATTTTTTTTTTTTGTTCATGTTCCCCTCCGCATCTGAGAGTTTTAAAAGTCTGATTTGCGGGGCACCGAATCTGCCTTCTGTTAAAAAACTCTTTCTTTGTATTTTTACCCTCCCAAACCCCTTTTGATTTTTTTAATGAAAAACAGATGATCGAAACAAAATTTTTTTTTTTATCACTTGTAATTTTTCAACGTTGAAATTCGGTTTTTTTTTTTATTTGTTTAGTTTTTTTAAATTGTAATTTAGTATACCTTGTATTGCATTAAAAGTTTCAGTTACGGAAGCTTTCCCTTCCAAAGTTCACTTATGTATTAAAAATGTTTAATGTTTTGTACTTTGACATTGTATAAATCAGCCCTAGCCGTTTCCTGCCATCTTAGTTTTTTATAGTTTATGTCGGGACGACCTTTCGGTTTGCGTCGCCGAGCCTCAGGGAATAGTTTAAACCCGGGGGTTCGTCCCCAGGGGAAGTAACCCGTTTCCAGTAACCTCCGTTGACTCAAAGGGCCAACCCTCCCCCTGCCTTTAGTCACTATCTGAATTTTATATTGTGCTGGGCCTCACAGTTTAAAGGGCCCCCCCACATAGGGTTAAATGCAGCCCGGGTTGTCAGTATTACGAGTGTAGCCAAAAGGGGATAGTAGGGCTGGCAAAGGGGTTCCCACATAACAGTAATTATACGTAATAACACCTTTCGTGAGTTTTCCTTCCCCAATCCCCGTATCGAACTCCCACATAAATATACGTATAAAGATAAAAACTATCCCTTTTCCCAAAAGCCAATATCCCAAACCCCTCCCCTTTAAAATGCGGCTTTTTTATTCCCATTTTCCCGGGGCTCAAGTCCGACTTTAAAAGGAAAAAAACCGGTTTCCTGAACCCTTTACTAAATTAAAAACCTGCTCAAAACTTTCCCAAAAGATCGTCCCGGTCCCAAGGACATTTTTTTCTCCATTCACCCCCTATCTAACCCGCTCATGCACGCTTGCCCGGAAAAATCCAAGCCCCCCGCCCACAAAAAACCTTTCCCTTTTCCCCCCTCTTTCCAACCCTTTCGGACCCCCTACCCCCCCTTTCCCTTTTCCCCCTTTTTAAAAAAAATATGCTTTCCATGGTTTATTCTACTTTGGGTCCCTTCTCTCTAAATGACCAAAACCCCCCTCAACAACCCCTCTTTACCCTCTGGGGCTTAAAGCTTTTTTTAAACTCCCCCAAACCCTTTTCCCCCAAATTTTCCCCACTCCTGTCGTGTGTTGGGGGACTATTTGAAATACTATTTCAGTAAACCCAATATTTGTGTCGAACAAAGACTGGCTATGAAATCACAAGAACTAATACAAAATTTTAATTTTTTTTTTTTTCAACAATTTGGGCCGTTTTTCCCCCCGGACAGGGTGACCCCAAAAAAAAAAGAAAATCCCCAAAAAGGAAAAAACTTTTATCATTATTCAAAAACTTTTTACCACACTCACACATTATCACTGCTTTTGGGAGAGGTGGGTCAGAATACAAAAGTTTTTTGAAGCATATACGTATAAAAAAATACACAACATACCCCTCCAAACTGCCAAAATTAATTATCAAAACAAAAAAAAAATATAAATTTTAAAAAAAAAACAAGAAAAAAAAAATTTTTCATTGGCATTATTTCCGGAAGCAGCAGGGTCAATGTGCAGTCAGGTGAGCATCCCCGCAACCCCCCCAAATTCGCAGCCTTTTATGTATCTCGGTAAGTACTGACCCTAAAAAAAAAAATTTTTTTTTTACACAAAAAATTTTTTTTTTTTTTTTTAAACAAGTTGGCCCCTCCCCCCCACCAAAGGGAGGGTGACCCCCAAAAAAAAGAAAAACCCCAAAAAAAAAATACTTTCTTTATCATTCAAAACTTTCACCCTACTCACACATTTTCACTGGGCCCCCTTTTTTTTTTTTTTTCCCCGAGGGAAAACAAGCTTAGAAGGGATATAAGTATAAAGATACACAAAATCCCCCCAAACTGCCAAAATCCCAAACCCCTTTCCCTTTAAAAATGCAGGCATTGTACTTTCCCCTTTTCCCGGACTCAAGGGCCGAACTATATGAACATAAAACCGGGTTTTCCCCGGAATCCCTTCACCCAAATTTTTACCCCGCCCCCACACTCCAAAAAGATGTCAGGTCCCCAAATATCATTCGCCTTTCCCTCACTCCTATCTAACACGCTCATGCACGCTTGCTGGAAGTCCAAGCCCCCCAGCCCACAAAGCCTCCTTTACCCCTCTTTTTCCCAAACCCCTTTCGAGGAAAGACCCCCACCCCCCCTTCCTTCCCCCATAGGGTTTATATGCTTTTTAAAGTCATTCAAATTTTTATTTCCAAATTTTTCAAATGACCCAAAACCCCCTCAACAACCCCCCCTTCTTTTCCCCCTGCTAATGCTTTTATTAACTCCCCCACCTTCTCCAAATGCCCACTCCCAATTTTTTTGCATAATATTTACACCCCCACATTGCCCTTAGACAGGACATCTCCACTGCCTCCAACCGTCTCCTCGCTGCTGCATTTACCACCCAAGCCTCACATCCATATAAGAGTGTTGGTACTACTATACTTTCATACATTCCCTTCTTTGCCTCCATAGATAACATTTTTTGACTCCACATATACCTCAATGCACCACTCACCTGTTTTCCCTCATCAATTCTATGATTAACAGAAAATTGTCCTCTTTAATTAAAAAAAAAAATCAAAATATTCAGAGCACTGGGCAAGAGAATGTAGATCTACGTTTGGACAGTTAAGGGGGTTAAAATAAAAATGCCCACAATAGTTTCGTGCAATTCAAACTACATATTTTAAAAATAAAACTGATTTGAAGGCAGGGTACTTCAAACTCACTCACAGTAGCTATAAAAACACCCATAGAATCGCCAACTCACAAGTACTAGTTGCTCAAAAAACACTTAAAATTTTATTTCCCAACCCTCAAGTACCAGTAAACTGAATCATCACTGGTACAGAGATAATGACTCTAGCTAACACATGGCAATTTCAAAGACCTTAACAGAGAAAAGAGGGATTTAGGAGTTCTGGTTAGCAATAATCTAAAACCAAGACAACAGTGCATTAGTGTTTGCAATAAAGCTAACAGAATCCTTGGCTTCATATCTAGAAGCCTAAATAAGAGAAGTCCTTAGGTTGTTCTTCAACTCTATATATATCCTTGGTTAGGCCTCATTTGGATTATGCTGCACAGTTCTGGTCACTGTATTACAGAATGGATATAAATGCTCTGGAAAACGTACAGAGGAGGATGACAAAGTTGATCCCATGTATCAGAAATCTTCCCTATGAGGATAGACTGAAGGCCCTGAATCTGCACTCTCTCAAAAGGCGTAGAATTAGGGGGGATATGATCGAGGTGTATAAATGGAAAACAGGAATAAATTAAGGGGATGTAAATAGCGTGCTAAAAATTTCCAGCCAAGACAGGACTCGCAGCAATGGTTTCAAGTTGGAAAAATTCAGATTCAGGAAGGATATAGGAAGGCACTGGTTTGGTAATAGAGTTGTGGATGAGTGGAACAAACTCCCGAGTACAGTTATAGAAGTTAAAACGTTGTGTAGTTGTAAAAAAGGTTAGATAAATACATGAGTGGGTGTGGGTGGGTGTGAGTTGGACCTGACTAGCTTGTGCTACTAGGTCTGATGCCTTACTCCTTCCTTAAGTGGAAGTGACCTGACTAGGTGGGTCACTGGGCTAATACGAGGGGAAGGGGGGGGCATGGACCTGCTTGGCATGGGTCAGTAGGCCTGCTGCAGTGTTCCTTCTTTCTGTTCTTATATAAGAATGGTACTTGTTAAAGCCCACCAATTGGTGAAAAGTCATATAATAAAGGGTTTCTCTGCTAAATATGTCTTTAAAATTATAACCTGTCAGTCTCTGTACCAAGATTCAAAGGTATTATTTGCCTTAGGAAATTAGTCACTTTTTTTTTTTTGTTATCCTAGGAAATTTACACTATGTATGATAACTGTACTTATGTACCTGTGCCTAAATAAACTTACTAATTGGACACAGTAACACCACGGAATTTTGGAAGAGATGCTAATTTTCTGAACCACCTTATAGGCCTGACCTACTTTGACTGGTGGCCTCTACCAATACTATTGCTGCATTGCTCTACTACTTCCACTAGCTAAAATTACTAGATTGATGATGTCTCTACAACTTAAATGCTAAATCTCAGGCCCATCCCATGTGACCATGTCTACTACTGTGTCATTCCACTGCTTCAACTGGATCTTCTACAAGAAACTCCATTCTCATGTCTATATTAGATTGATTAGCTCCTGGCAAGCAAAACATCTCTCAAGGTATTACACTTTCTTTTTTTTATTAACACACTGGCCGATTCTCACCAAGGCAGGGTGGCCCAAAAAAGAAAAACTTTCACCATCATTCACTCCATCACTGTCTTGCCAGAAGGGTGCTTTACACTAAAGTTTTTAAAATGCAACATTAACACCCCTCCTTCAGAGTGCAGGCACTGTACTTCCCATCTCTAGGACTCAAGTCCGGCCTGCCGGTTTCCCTGAATCCCTTAATAAATGTTACTTTGCTCACACTCCAACAGCACGTCAAGTATTAAAAACCATTTGTCTCCATTCACTCCTATCAAACACGCTCACACATGCCCGCTGGAAGTCCAAGCCCCTCGCACACAAAACCTCCTTTACCCCCTCCCTCCAACCTTTCCTAGGCCGACCCCTACCCCACCTTCTTTCCACTACAGACTGATACACTCTTGAAGTCATTCTGTTTTGCTCCATTCTCTCTACATGTCCGAACCACCTCAACAACCCTTCCTCAGCCCTCTGGACAACCGTTTTGGCAATCCCGCACCTCCTCCTAACTTCCAAACTACGAATTCTCTGCATTATATTCACACCACACATTGCCCTCAGACATGACATCTCCACTGCCTCCAGCCTTCTCCTCGCTGCAACATTCATCACCCATGCTTCACACCCATATAAAACATATAAAAGAGCATTGGTAAAACTATACTCTCATACATTCCCCTCTTTGCCTCCAGGGACAAAGTTCTTTGTCTCCACAGACTCCTAAGTGCACCGCTCGCCCTTTTCCCATCATTCTATGATTCACCCCATCTTTCACAGATCCATCCACTGACACGTCCACACCCAAATATCTGAATACATTCACCTCCTCCATACTCTCTCCCTCCAATTTGATATCCAATCTTTCATCACCTAATCTTTTTGTTATCCTCATAACCTTACTCTTTCCTGTATTCACTTTTAATTTTCTTCTTTTACATACCCTACCAAATTCATCCACCAACCTCTGCAACTTCTCTTCAGAATCTCCTACGTTATGTGTGATTCTTTATCTTTTAACTCCATGCCTCTTGCCAAGACCCTCACATTTACTTCTCTTACAACACCATCTATAAATATATTAAACAACCACGGTGACATCACACATCCTTGGCTAAGGCCTACTTTTACTGGGAAATAATCTCCCTCTTTCCTACATACTCTAAACTTGAGCCTCACTATCCTCGTAAAAACTCTTCAATGCTTTCAGTAACCTACCTCCTATAAAATACACCTGCAACATCTGCCACATTGTCCCCCTATCCACCCTGTCATATGCCTTTTCCAAATCCATAAATGCCACAAAAACCTTTAGCCTTATCTAAATACTGTTCACTTATATGTTTCACCTAGGTAGTAGGTTGGTAGACAGCAACCGCCCAGGAGGTACTACCGTCCTGCCAAGTGAGTGTAAAACGTAAGCCTGTAATTGTTTTACACGATGGTAGGATTGCTGGTGTTTTTTCTGTCTCATAAACATGCAAGGTTTCAGGTACGTCTTGCTACTTCTGCTTACACTTAGGTCACACTACACATACATGTACAAGCATATGTATACACACCCCTCTGGGTTTTCTTCTATTTTCTTACTAGCTCTTGTTCTTGTTTATTTCCTCTTATCTCCATGGGGAAGTGGAACAGAATTCTTCCTCCGTAAGCTATGCGTGTTGTAAGAGGCGACTAAAATGCCAGGAGCAAGGGGCTAGTAACCCCTTCTCCTGTATATATTACTAAATATGAAAGGAGAAACTTTTGTTTTTCCTTTTGGGCCACCCCACCTCGGTGGGATACGGCTGGTGTGTTGAAAGTTTATATGTTTCACTGTAAACACCTGGTCCACACACCCCCTACCTTTCCTAAAGCCTCCTTGTTCATCTGCTATCCTATTCTCCGTCTTACTCTTAATTCTTTCAATAATAACTCTACCATACACTTTAACAGGTATACTCAACAGACTTATCCCCCTATAATTTTTGCACTCTCTTTTGTCCCCTTTGCCTTTATACAAAGGAACTATGCATGCTCTCTGCCAATCCCTAGGTACCTTACCCTCTTCCATACCTTTATTAAATAATAGCACCAACCACTCCAAAACTATATCCCCCACCTGCTTTTAACATTTCTATCTTTATCCCATCAATCCCAGCTGCCTTACCCCCTTTCATTTTACCTACTGCCTCACGAACTTCCCCCACACTCACAACTGGCTCTTCCTCACTCCAAGATATTATTCCTCCTTGCCCTATACACGAAATCACAGCTTCCCTAACTTCAACATTTAACAATTCCTCAAAATATTCCCTCCATCTTCCCAATACTTCTAACTCTCCATTTGATAACTCTCCTCTCCTATTTTTAACTGACAAATCCATTTGTTCTCTAGGCTTCCTTAACTTGTTAATCTCACTCTAAAACTTCTTATTTTCAACAAAATTTGTTGATAACATCTCACCCACTCTCTCATTTGCTCTCTTTAACATTGCTTCACCACTCTCTTAACCTCTCTCTTTTTCTTCCATATACTCTTCCCTCCTTGCATCACTTCTACTTTGTAAAAACTTCTCAAATGCTAACTTCTTCTCCCTTACTACTCTCTTTACATCATCATTCCACCAATCGCTCTTCTTCCCTCCCGGACCCACTTTCCTGTAACCACAAACTTCTACTGAACACTCTAACACTACATTTTTAAACCTACCCCATACCTCTTCGACCCCATTGCCTATGCTCTCATTAGCCCATCTATCCTCCAATAGCTGTTTATATCTTACCCTAACTGCCTCCTCTTTTAGTTTATAAACCTTCACCTCTCTCTTTCCTGATGCTTCTATTCTCCTTGTATCCCATCTACCTTTTACTCTCAGTGTAGCTACAACTAAAAAGTGATCTGATATATCTGTGGCCCCTCTATAAACATATACATCCTGAAGTCTACTCACCAGTCTTCTATCTACCAATACATAATCCAACAAACTACTGTCATTTCGCCCTACATCATATCTTGTATACTTATATATCCTCTTTTTCTTAAAATATGTATTACCTATAACTAAACCCCTTTCTATACAAAGTTCAATCAAAGGGCTCCCATTATCATTTACACCTGGCACCCCAAACTTACCTACCACACCCTCTCTAAAAGTTTCTCCTACTTTAGCATTCAGGTCCCCTACCACAATTACTCTCTCACTTGGTTCAAAGGTTCCTATACATTCACTTAACATCTCCCAAAACCTCTCTCTCTCCTCTACATTCCTCTCTTCTCCAGGTGCATACATGCTTATTATGACCCACTTTTCGCATCCAACCTTTACTTTAATCCACATAATCCTTGAATTTACACATTCATATTCTCTTTTCTCCTTCCATAACTGATCCTTCAACATTATTGCTACCCCTTCCTTAGCTCTAACTCTCTCAGATACTCCAGATACTTCACTGTACAGCATTAGCCTGGAACTTAATCTGCTGTATAAGTAGGGCCCTCCATTATTGTATGTTTTGTAATGCAATGACTGGAAATAAAGAATCTCATGGAATTTGAATGTTTGAAAGTTAGTAAAAGATTCTGAAGCGTGCAGGAAATTTTAAGTGCTACCTACCTGTCCACCATGGAGCGTGAAGAGCAGGCGTCAACTACCAAGTGCACGTCCAGACCACTCTCTAGAAGGTCTAGTGCTGTTTGCTGAACACACACATGAGCTTCAATGCCACAAAGTATCACAGATTTTATCTGCAAAAGATTTTTTTGCCTTTTCAGCACAGTATTGAGGCTATTAGAAAAAGCAGTCAAACATGCATGTCTCATATATGCCTGGCAAACTGGAAGACCACCATGGGGAGAGAAATACAATGATGTTACATTGCCCAAAACAAAGTTCATAATAGCTGTTCTATAAGAGCACTATATAACAATATAACTATTTTAAACAAGCCTATCATTCATTTCTAGTAAAAAAAAAATGAATTTATGCACTATGATAAGAACCTACATTTAGAGTGGCACTAATTACAACTCTACAATAACCATGGTGGCAATAAATATTTGGCATAAGAGATAGTTATAAAACCATTGCTGTTAAGTATGTTAAGTATCTCCATCTTCTGACATTCAAACAGTGACAGTCTGTGATGAAGAATTTCACGCTATTAATTCAGGATTCATAAATTAAAATTAATGCTTAGAAATGAACTCAGAGGCTGGAAGCAGTGGAGATGTAATTTTTGAGGGCAATGTGTTGTGTGAATATTATGCAGAGAATTCGTGATTTGGAGATAGGAGGAAGTGCTGAGTTACTAAAAGTGTTATCCAGAGGGATGAGGTGTTGTTGAGGTGGTTTGGACATTTACAGAAGACGGAGCACAACAGCATGACTTGGAGGGTGTATAAATCTATAGTGGAGGGAAGGAAGGATAGGGGTTGTCCTAGGAAAGGTTAATGAGGGAGGATAAAGTAGATTTTGTATGCAAAGGACTTTATGACTTGACGAGCTGTTGGAGTGTGAGAAAGGTAACATTTATCAAGGGATTCAGGGTAGCTGGTTAGCCAGACTTGAGTCCTGGAGGTGGGAAGTACCCCTCTGAAGGAGGGGTAGGGATATTAATATTCATAACTAAAACAATATCTCACTACTTCCAGGAGATGAAAGACAATGTTAAGGTTATGATTTATTATGTAGATCAAGATTAGGTAGGTAGTGTAGGTAGTGGGTTGGTAGACAGCAACCACCCAGGGAGGTACTACCGTCCTGCCAGATGATTGTAAAACAGAAACCTGTAACTGTTTTACATGATGGTAGGATTGCTGGTGTCTTTGTCTCATAAACATACTGGATAACAGGGATATCTTGCTACTTCTACTTACACTTAGGTCACACTACACAGGCATGCACATGCATATATATATATACATATTTAGGTTTTTCTTCTTTTTTCTAAATAGCTCTTGGTCTTCTTTATTTCTTCTATTGTCCATGGGGAAGTGAAAAAGAATCTTTCCTCCGTAAGCCATGCGTGTTGTACGAGGCGACTAAAATGCCAGGAGCAATGGGCTAGTAACCCCTTCTCTTGTAAGCATTTACTAAAAAAGAGAAGAAAAACTTTATAAAATACTGGGATACTTGAATGTGCGTGGATGTAGTGCGGATGACAAGAAAGAGATGATTGCTGATGTTTTGAATGAAAAGAAGTTGGATGTCCTGGCCCTAAGCAAAACAAAGGTGAAGGGGGTAGGGGAGTTTTGGTGGGGAGATATAAATGGGATTAAGTCAGGAGTATCTGAGAGAGTTAGAGCTAAGGAAGGGGTGGCAATAATGTTGAAGGATCAGTTATGGAAGAAGAAGAGAGAATATAAATGTGTAAATTCAAGGATCATGTGGATTAAAATAAAGGTTGGATGCGAAAAGTGAGTCATAATAAGCATGTATGCACCTGGAGAAGAGAGGAGTGTAGAGGAGAGAGATTTTGGGAGATGTTAAGTGAATGTATAGGAACCTTTGAACCAAGTGAGAGAGTAATTGTGGTAGGGGACCTAAATGCTAAAGTAGGAGAAACATTTAGAGAGGGTGTGGTAGGTAAGTTTGGGATGCCAGGTGTAAATGATAATGGGAGCCCTTTGATTGAACTTTGTATAGAAAGGGGTTTAGTTATAGGTAATACATATTTTAAGAAAAAGAGGATAAATAAGTATACAAGATATGATGTAGGGCATAATGACAGTAGTTTGTTGGATTATGTATTGGTAGATTAAAGACTGCTGAGTAGACTTCTGGATGTACATGTTTATAGAGGGGCCACAGATATAATCAGATCACTTTTTAGTTGTAGCTATAGTAAGAGTAAAAGGTAGAGGGGATACAAGGAGAATAGAAGCATCAGGTAAGAGTGAGGTGAAGGTTTATAAACTAAAAGAGGAGGCAGTTAAGGTAAGATATAAACAACTGTTGGAGGATAGATGGGCTAGTGAGAGCATAGGCAATGGGGTCGAAGATGAATGGGGTAGGTTTAAAAATGCAGTGTTAGAGTGTTCAGCAGAAGTTTGTGGTTAGGGGAAAGTGGGTGCGGGAGGGAAGAGGAGCGATTGGTGGAATGATGATGCAGAGAGAGTAGTAAGGGAGAAAAAGTTAGCATTTGAGAAGTTTTTACAAAGTAGAAGTGATGCAAGGAGGGAAGAGTATATGGAGAAAAAAAGAGAGGTTAAGAGAGTGGTGAAGCAATGTAAAAAGAGAGCAAATGAGAGAGTGGGTGAGATGTTATCAACAAATTTTGTTGAAAATAAGAAAAACTATTGGAGTGAGATTAACAAGTTGAGGAAGCCTAGAGAACAAATGGATTTGTCAGTTAAAAATAGGAGAGGAGAGTTATTAAATAAAGAGTTAGAGGTATTGGGAAGATGGAGGGAATATTTTGAGGAATTGTTAAATGTTGATGAAGTTAGGGAAGCTGTGATTTCGTGTATAGGGCAAGGAGGAATAACATCTTGTAGGAGTGAGGAAGAGCCAGTTGTGAGTGTGGGGAAAGTTTGTGAGGCAGTGGGTAGAATGAAAGGGGGGTAAGGCAGATGGGATTATGGGATAAAGATAGAAATGTTAAAAGCAGGTGGGGATATAGTTTTGGAGTGGTTGGTGCTATTATTTAATAAATGCATGGAAGACGGTAAGGTACCTAGGGGTTGGCAGAGAGCATGCATAGTTCCTTTGTATAAAGGCAAAGGGGACAAAAGAGAGTGCAAAAATTATAGGGGGATAAGTCTGTTGAGTATACCTGGTAAAGTGTATGGTAGTTATTATTGAAAGAATTAAGAGTAAGATGGAGAGCAGGACAGCAGATGAGCAAGGAGGCTTTAGGAAAGGTAGGGGGGTGTGTAGACCAAGTGTTTACAGTGAAACATATAAGTGAACAGTATTCAGATAAGGCTAAAGAGGTTTTTGTGGCATTTACGGATTTGGAAAAGGCGTATGACAGGGTGGATAGGGGGGCAATGCGGCAGATGTTGCAGGTGTATTTTATAGGAGGTAGGTTACTGAAAGCAGTAAAGAGTTTTTACGAGGACAGTGCGACTCAAGTTAGAGTATGTAAGAAAGACGGAGATTATTTCCCAGTAAAAGTAGGCCTTAGACAAGGATGTGTGATGTCACCATGGTTGTTCAATGTATTTTTAGATGGGGTTGTAAGAGAAGTAAATGCGAGGGTCTTGGCAAGAGGTGTGGAGTTAAAAGATAAAGAATCAAACATAAAGTGCGAGTTGTCACAGTTGCTTTTTGCTGATGACACTGTGCTCTTGGGAGATTCTGAAGAGAAGTTGCAGAGGTTGGTGGATGAATTTGGTAAAAGAAGAAAATTAAAAGTGAATATAGGAAAGAGTAAGGTTATGAGGATAACAAAAAGATTTGGTGATGAAAGATTGGATATCAGATTGGAGGGAGAGAGTATGGAGGAGGTGAATGTATTCAGATATTTGAGAGTGGATGTGTCAGCAGATGGGTCTATGAAGGATGAGGTGGATCAAAGAATTTATGAGGGGAAAGGGTGAATGGTGCACTTAGGAGTCTGTGGAGACAGAGCTTTGTCCTTGGAGGCAAAGAGGGGAATATATGAGAGTATAGTTTTACCAACACTCTTATATGGGTGTGAAGCATGGGTGATGAATGTTGCAGCGAGCAGAAGGCTGGAGGCAGTGGAGATGTCATGTCTGAGGGAAATGTGTGGTGTGAATATAATGCAGAGAATTCGTAGTTTGGAAGTTAGGAGGAGGTGCAGGATTGCCAAAACGGTTGTCCAGAGGGCTGAGGAAGGGTTGTTGAGGTGGTTTGGACATGTAGAGAGAATGTAACGAAACAGAATGACTTTAAGAGTGTATCAATCTGTAGTGGAGGGAAGGTGGCGTAGGGGTCGGCCTAGGAAAGGTTGGAGGGAGGGGGTAAAGGAAGTTTTGTGTGCGAGGAGCTTGGACTTCCAGCAAGCAGGCATGAGTGTACAGTGGACCCCCGCATAATGATGGCATCACATAGCGATTATTTCGCATACCGCTTACTTTAATCGCAAAAATTTTGCCTCACATACCGCTTAAAAACCCGCTTACCGATTTTCCTCCGAGACGCGGCCTGAACCACGCTCACATGTTCCGCCGGTGGCATTGTTTACCAGCCAGCCTCCGCGGTAACATCCAAGCATACAATCGGAATATTTCGTATTATTACAGTGTTTTCGGTGCTTTTTCTGGAAAATAAGTGACCATGGGCCCCAAGAAAGCTTCTAGTGCCAACCCTACAGCAATAAGGGTGAGAATTACAATAAGAGATGAAGAAAAAGATCATTGATAAGTATCGCTACTATTGGTGGTACAGCTGCTGCTGCTGCTGCACTGTCAGCTGCTGCTGCTGCTGTAGCACCGTTGTTGGTGTGGCTTATTGAGAATACCAAGAAACAATTAACCCCAGAGGATTTGCCACCCAGGATAACCCAAAAAAGTCAGTGTCATCGAAGACTGTCTAACTTATTTCCATTGGGGTCCTTAATCTTGTCTCCCAGGATGCAACCCACACAAGTCGACTAACACCCAGGTGAACAGGGAAAAATGCCTGGAACTAGTGCTCATATTGGTGAATTTAAAGCCAGCAAAGGTTGGTTTGAGAGATTTAAGAATCGTAGTGGCATACACAGTGTGATAAGGCCTGATCTGGAAGAAAATGCAAACAGGACCTACAGTACTCAGGAGGAAAAGGCACTCCAGGACACAGTGTCTCATCAGTCATTGCTGCATCTTCAATAAAGGTGTCATTTATTCTTCATTTAGTAGACTAGTACATGCACAATATATACTGTGCATGTACTACTCTACTATTGTGCATGTATCCTTCTCTTTGTGTGTGGGAAAATGTATATTTCATGTGGTAAAATTTTTTTTTTTCATACTTTTGGGTGTCTTGCACGGATTAATTTGATTTCCATTATTTCTTATGGGGAAAATTCATTCACATAGCGATTATTTCGCATTAAAAAATTACACCTCTTTGCACGGATTAAAATCGTTAACCCGGGGGTTCCACTGTATTTGATAGGTGCGATGAAGACAAATGGTTTTTAATACTTGACGTGCTGTTGGAGTGTGAGCAAAGTAATATTTATGAAGGGATTCAGGGAAAACGGAAGGCCGGACTTAAGTCCTGGAGGTGGAAAGTGCAGTGTCTACACTCTGAAGGAGGGATGTTAATGTTGCAGTTTTATAACTGTAGTGTAGAGCACCCTATGGAAGACAGTGTTGGTAGTGTATGATGAATAAAGTTTTTCTTTATCGGGCCACCCTGCTTCAATTCAATTCAATTCAAAGTTTATTCTCTATAAGGATTACAATGCTGAGTTTACAGAATTTGGTTATTGTGTGGTTTACATGTAGTAAAATAATAATTACAGAGTGTACCACTAGAACACCTAGCATGGCTAGGCATTCGGGCAGGACTTAATTAAATATTAATTTAATATATTACAAAATATGAGGGTTAAGTTGGTTAATATGGCTAGTGGACTAATACTGTTTGTGAGTTTTAGCAGTGTGAATGCTTTTGTTTTGGCACTATACATAGTTTCAGTATTGGAGTATTCAAGGCCAAATTATGACTAGTTAAGATTCATTATTTAAGATTGAGATTGATTTTCTGATTATGGTCAAGGGTGTAAAGTGTGTTACCACAGGTGGTATTCGTGTTAATTAGTTGACAGGGTGTATCAGGGAGATAAGATGTTTTCTGATGGTAGTTTTGAGGTGATGAATGTGTCTGCAGTTTTAGAATATTTTCAGGTAGGGTGATCCAGATTTTAGGGCCTTTGACCATACATTGGATTTTGTAAGGTTAGTCGGGTAACGGGAATGTCAAAGAGATGTTTGTGTCTGGTGTTGTGCCTGTGTGTTCTGCACAACTATCAAAAAAGATTTGGGTCAAGGTTAATTATGGAATTTAGTCCCTGGTTTTTTTAGGCTGTAGATTGCACAGTAGTAAGTGTCGGATGTCTTGAACAGGGAGTAAGTTTAGTTTAGATTATGAAGAGTGGGGGGGTGTGTTGCCAGGGATGGGATTTAAGTGTTTATTTTTACTGCGGCTTTTTGTTGGGTTATTATTGGCTTTTTGGTGTGTTTGCTGCAGTTGAACCCAGCACAGATAGCTTAGGTGAGGTATGGATAGATAAGTGAATGGTATATTGTGAGGAAGGGCAGTTTGCGGCTCTTAGTATCGTATCATGGTGAGGATCCCAACCCTTTTGGATATTTTTTGGTTATGTGTTGGAGTTGGGTGTTTGGGTGCTGAAGTTCAGGTTTAGTCGAGGTATAGGCCTAGGAATTTGCCCTCATTATGCTGGCAATTAGAGTGTTGTCGATCTTAATGTTAAATTTGCGCATCTCCTGCTCTGTACTAAATAATGTAGTAGGTTTTGTAGTTGTTAAGCATAAGTTTATTGGCTGTTCCAAATGTCGAAATTTTGATCAGCTCCTCCATTAACATGGTGTTGAGGGTGGCAAGCTTAGGTGAGATGATGACATAAAGTAGTGTCGTCAGCAAAGAGAATGGGGTGCAGGTGTTTTGAGATTTAACGTTTGGGAGTTCATTGAAGTATATGAGAAGAGCAGGGACATAGGACACTTCCCTGCGGAATCTCCAGTATCAAGTGGCTGTGTTGTTGATGCTGTGTCTTTAATGGTGACATACTTGATACCTATTAGTAAGGTAAGATTTGAAATATGCAAGCGCACATGGACCTCTTATACCATAATGGTCAAGTTTGTGAGTAGATGCACGTGGTCTTCTGTGTTCAAAAAAGATTTTTATTAGGTCACAGTAAAAATTCTAGTGGATATTCTTATTTTCCAATGCTGTGTAAAGCCGATCTAGCATTTTTTATGATTGCACGTTAGTGCTTTTTATTTTTCCTGAATCCAGATTGGCAGGGCGTTGAGTTATCTTTTGTGCGTTATAATGAATAACAGTCACCTGTGCACGGAGTTTATCAAAGATTTTGGATAGCAATGGTAAGTTTGATATTGGACTATAGTTGTTTAATCTGTAGGGGTCACACCTTTATGATTGGTGTAAACCATTGCGTCTTGAGTAAGTTTCGGGAAGGTGCTAGTTTTAGTGCTTGTTAAAAAGTAATGTGATAGCATGCTGAGAGGACATGCGCTGTCTCTTATACAATAATGGTGGGGACATGGAGACAGATTCCCTGAGTTATTTTTAGTGACTTTATATTCTCAGTGAATTCCGTGGGGCACAGTTGGAGCAAGATAGAAGGAATTGGGAAATATCATCTAGGTAGTCCCCGGCATGGGCATTGGTATGTGGGATTTTATTGGCGAGATTAGAAACTATGGTTGAGAAGAAGTCGTTTATCTTGTTAGCTGTGTAGTGGGATGCAGTGGTTGTTTCATTAGGGTTTAGTTAGGACAATATTCTTGGTTTTTTTCAGTTTGTGGGTCCCTAGAATCTGAGTGTGTTTTCAGGTCTTTTTTATATCTTCCTCTTGTGTCAGTGGAATTCTATGGAGTACTAGTTGGTTTGACTTTCTTTATTTCTTTGGTGAGGACTGATGATAGTGTTTAAGAATATCTTTGTGTATTAGGCCTGTCTATATTGCTTTTCATAATGAGGGAGATTTGTTTATTCAATGATTATCAGAATGGTTGCAGGTTGCCATGGCAGCAACCAAGAGTTTTGTTTGTGATCTGTTTCGTTTTTATTAGGACAATGTGTGTTGTAGTCTAAGTTAATTTGTTAAGAAAATTGTCTGTCAGTCATTCCCAAGACAATTGGCCTTCTGAGATTCTGTTGGCCAAGTCAAAACAGTCTCTAGGTCAGCTAGTGAACTTCCTTATTGAGGCATCATCATGGAGTCAAAATGTGATACTTTGTTGTATTAAGTGGTGTTTACTATGTTTGTCAAGAGGAGGTAGGGTAGTGGTCTGTAGTGCTATCTGTGATTATCCCTGATTTAAGGAGGATAGTATATTGGTCATATGTGGTCTAATATGGTTGCACTTGTTTCACTGAGCATGGGCATGGTTTATTATTGTGGTTATGGAAGTGTGTTGTTCATAAGTTGATGAAATTCAGGTTACAGGCTGATATTAGTAGTAAGAGCCAAGGTTGATGTTGAAGTCTCCAGCTAAGAGAAAGGTGGTAGCTTATATTCATTTGTCAGGTTTGTTTTTTGTTCCTTAATTTCTCACTGAAATTTGGGATGTTTGTGTGGGGTATCCGGTAAATGGCACCGATCGTTATAGGCGTCTTAAGGTTTTTTACAGTGAGAATCGGCCGATGTGTTAATAAAAAATAAAAAAAAATCAAGTTTAGAACATTGCTAGAAGATTTATGAATTTCTTACTACTGCATGATTAAAAGCCTTTTTTTATATTCAGCAACAAAAGATAATAACCTCTTTATCCTTGATGATTTCCTGGATCGGAGGTAGACACATGGAGAATTTTGTCTTGTCAAAAATTGGTACATTGTTTTCTCTCACTACTAATTCTGATACAGTGCTTCCCAAGACCTGTAGATCAGACAATAAGGTGTGGCATTTAAGCTTACTGTATAAAACTAACTTCCATGATCGTGTGTGCATGATGTGTGTGTACTCAACTGTGAGTTGTAGGGGTCGAAGCCTTCATAGCATCTGGCCCTGTTCTTCATTGGTCGCAATAGGGTCTGCTCTCTCCCTGCTCCATTGGAGCTTTATCATACCTCTTTTAAAGTTATGTATGGTACTGCCTTACAACAGTACTCTTCAGGACTGTCACTGCCTAACAACTCTGATGACTTAAGAAATATACTTCCTAACACTCCTGTGAATCATCTGATCTTCAACTTCTAATATGACCTCTTGTTGCTGTGGTCCTTCTCTGATACTCCTGTCCCTATCCACTTAGTCAGTTCCCCTCAGTGTTTCATATGTCGTTATATGTCCCCCCTATACTTCCTGTCTGCAGGTCATCAGGTCTTTTCCATCACCTCTCCTTAGGTCTACGTCTTGTGCAATCCTTTGCACTTTCTCTAATTTTTGATGTGCTTGACCAGGTGTAGGGTTCCAAACTGGTGCTGCATACTCAATGTGGGCTGAGTACACATTGTACAGTCTTGAATGATTCTGTACTGAGGTGTCAAAACGCTATTATTCTTAGGTTTGCCAGGCGCCCATATGCTGCAGCAGTTATTTGGTTGATGCGCACCTCAGGAACGTCGTGCTCGGTATGACGCCTCACTTCCAAGTTCCTTTTCCATGAGCTGAGGTTTTGCAGTCTTTGGAACACTAGCCTGTACTCGTCTGCCGGCTTCTTTGTCCTTCCCCAGTCTTCATGACTGCACTTGGTGGGGTCCAGGAGCCAGTTGCTGGACCAGGCTTGCAGTCTGTCCATATCCCCTTTGTAGTCTGCCTGGTCTCATTTGACTAAATTCTCTTCATTAGCTTCACTACATCTGCTACTTACCAGAAACAGCATGGTCAAGGGACTGATTCCTGTGATTCTGCTTGTCACAGGGGCCACTTGACACTTTGTCAGAATGGTGTTTTACATTCCTGATCCTCTACATTTTGTACTAATCTTTTTGTGGGAACTGTGTCGAAACGCATTCTTCACAGTCCAAGAAAATGCAATCAACCCCCCCTGCGCTCTACTCATTTAACCTCCATCCCCTTGTCAGAAAATCCAGTAGGTTTGTGACAGGATTTCCCCACTTCCTTGAACCGTGCTGGTATTGTGTGTAACGCTCATGTCCTTTCTATGTGCTCACCATTCTTCACCAGATAATATTCTCTTGTACTTTTGATATTATACATATCAGTGACATTTTAGTCTGAAGTTTAATGCCAAGTGCCTGTCTCCTTTTTTTTAATAATAGGGGCTACATTCAGCTGTCTTCCAGACCTCAGGTAGTCGTCTGTTTAGAGTGGGTGTATTGTTAGTGGGGGACCACCTGTGGCTCACGATGCCTCCTCGCAGCACTGGACCTATGGAAAAGATGTCCGGTCCTACCACCTGTACTGTGTCCAGCACTTGTTGGTGTACCCCACCATTTCAGCATTTCTGGAGGTCCTTTCTTGTCCCCACTGAAAATACACATACCATCCGACTTACGACCGAGTTCGGTTCGGAGACACCCGGTCTGTAAGTCGATAACTTTACTACTGTATATCAACAAAACATCGCGTTTTGTAATGATCTATCGACGATTGTTTTTTTTTGTTATCTTCATGTTTTTGATTTACTTTTTATGCTGTTGGTTAACTGTAATTTTATACTGTAAGGTTTTAGGATAAACAACGGTGTACAACACATACAGTTGTTTATTTCCCAGAAATTTGGCAATAAAAAAACACGGTCGTAAGTCGTAACGTGGATGGGTAGGTTGTACTTCCTTAAATTCATGTGAGCTCTTCACATACTTCTTGGTATTCTTGTGAATCTTCCATCCTTCCTTCCTTTCCCTCAACCTGATTACCTGATCCTTGTCAGTTATTTTCCTCTGATTTGGCCTGTTTCAACAGCTCTAGGGTCAGACTTGGCTTTAGATTCTACGTATATATGTACATATTGACGCTGGGCCTCCTTCTTTATGTTGTGCATATCGTCTCTAGCTCTTTGACTAATCTTATTTTCCTGTGGGTCACTTTGTCATCTCATACTTTTTTTCCCATTCTCTATTGCACTTAGTTTGGCCTCTCTAGACCTTTGGGTAAACCATGGGCTCGCTATGGTCTTCCATTATTTCTGTTGCCTTGGGTACAAAACATCTCTCTGCCTCTTTGCATTTTGTTGTAATGTACTGTATTCCATTCATTTCAGTAACTGATTTTTCCATTAGTTCTCTATCCCAGTGAACCCCATGAAGAAAGTTCCTCATGTCTGTGTATTCTCCTCTTTTGTAGTGGCTTCTCCCATCCTACTACTCTTCCTGCTTCCCTCTCCACTTGTAACTCCACTATGTATTCGAAGCTCAGGACCACGTGATCACTAGCTTCATGGGGCCTTTCATATGTTTTCAATGTCTGAACTACTCAAGGCAAATATAAGGCCCAGTTTTGTTGGTTCATTATCTCCACTTTCTCTCTCTCTCTCTGGTAGTGTCCAACATGTTGATGCTTGAGGTTTTCCAGTACCTCCATCAACTTAGCCCTCCATGTTTCTGGTCCCCCGTGTGGCTCCTTTTTACCCAGTCAATTTCCTTGTGACTGAAGTCACCCACTAGTAATTTTGTCTTGCCCATGTGGCTTTTCTGGCTACCTCAAGTAGTGCACCAACCATTGCTCTGTTGTTCTCATCATATTCTTATCTTGGCCTCCTGCTATTCTGTGATGGGTTATACATCACTGTAATCACCACCTTGGGACCCCCAGTCTGAAGTGTTCCTACTATGTATTCCCTTGCTTCCCCTCTGTCCGTTCCTTCCAACTCCTCAAAACTCGACTGGTTTTTGATGAGCAGCACAACTCCTCCACCCTCCTCAGGATCTGATATCCAGTTGGAAAGATGGCATCTATTATCATTCCTGTGACCTTGGTTTTTGTGAGTGCTATGATGTCTGGTGATGCCTCTGTGATTCTTTCATGCCACTTCTCATACTTATTCATTATTCCATCTGCATTGGTGTACCATACCTTCAGCTTCTTTTCCAACACTGTATTCTGTTTTTTTTTTTTTTTTTTTTGGGGGGGGGGAGTGGCAGGGTGCTATGGGAGTCTACTGTGTAGGGTGGGGTCTGTGAGTATGGAATATGGTTGTTTTAGGATAGTATGCTGGTTGCGGGGTTTTGAGAGTGGTTCTGTGGGTGGTTGCACATACTTCTTCTCCCAACTCTGGTTGTCTCCTGACTAAACTTGTCTCTCTTCCTTTCCCCTTTTGTCTTTGTATTCTTTCTATCAATTTCTGTCATTCTGTCATGATCTAGGTACACCCTCTGGTATTCTGCCGTTTCCTTTAGCCGTGGTTCTGCACCATTCCTGTCTTGAAAATCAATATGACTAGCCGATTTCTTCCCTTTGAGTATCCCCCTATTCTCTGAATATTTGTCAGCTCAGTCATGACCTCCTCTCCTGTTTGACGATATCTTCAATTTCATGTTTTTCTCTTCCTGTTGTCTTTCTTCGTATGTCCTCCCTTCAATCTCCTGAAGCCCATGAATAAAAACTGACCTCTCCCTCTCCTCTTCCCATTGCTTTTCCCCCTGCATTTCTGGGTCCCACTTAAACATAGCCATTGCTGCTGCCTTTATCATTTTCTGGATCTCCCAGTGGCTTGGTCGTGACTCTGCAGGGGGCCCATGAAATATTACTGCTTGAACCATTAATTGTAATATTGTTTTTATTATGTGCAACTTTAAGATTATTATTCTTATAAACCTCCACCTTGACTACCTCACATTAGTATTAAATAAGATTTTAATAAAGTTAACCACTCTTATCTTGTCTAGTTTTAAGCAGGTATTATGTATTAGGATTAGTCTGCCCAAAATGACCCAGCATGATAGTGGCTTTCTTTGTACTTAGCAAACCAAAATTGTAATTACACACTATAATCTTAACAAAGAAATAAAATCTTTATCTTTCTCTACCTACTTAGCACCTCTCAGTGCTGTTCCTGTGCCCAGCAGCATGCCACTTTCGTTCCTCAACATTTCCTGGTGGCCTGATAGGGCCTTAACATAGGACTTAACTCATTCCTTTCCTTCAGTTTCCTCGTTGAAAATTAGTGTACCTGCTCCTGATGGCATACCCCTTCCATTCTTTGGCTCTATATCTTGCCTCAGTATTTTCAGTTTATCTTTTAGGATCTGTATCCTAGCTTCTTCAGTTTTGACTCAAAGCTTCCACTTCTTGTTCTCTGCATCCATCCTCTCCTCCATTTTAGTGACAAGCTCTCCTAGCTTCCTTTCCCACTCTTGTTCCATCCTTCTCCTTAGCTCTTCCATCCATTCTTTCCAGGTCCATCTTCTGTTCCCCTGGGTGGTTCGACCTACCCTCTGGGGGTCCTATTTTTTTTTTCTGTGAAGTTCCTAATGTTAACTTCTCAGTGAAGTTCCCAATGTTAACCTCTTGGTGAAGTTCCTAATGATAACCTCTTAGTGAAATTCCCAATGTTAACCTCTCAGTGAAGTTCCTAAGTTAACCTCTTGGTGAAGTTCTCAATGTTAACCTCTTGGTGAAGTTCCTAATGTTTATTAACCTCTTGGTGAAGTTCCTAATGTTAACCTCTTGGTGAAGCTCCTAATGTTAACCTCTTAGTGAAGTTCCTAATGTTAACCTCTCAGTGAAGCTCCTAATGCTAGCCTATATCCCCTCTGTCCATGCGTGCGTGCGTGTGTGTGTGTGTGTAAAGTTTATTTAGGCACAGGTACACACAAGTACAGCTGGACCCACAAGATATAGCTAATGTAATAACACTAGAACTGAAGTCCTGCAGCAAATGGTTAGTAAACAATGAACTATCATTACACCTCAGGAAAATGGAAGCCTACTTTTGGC
>NC_069401.1:4941674-4960185 GCF_026875155.1 Cherax quadricarinatus
TTACAATGTCCATCTGGCAAAGTTTACATTTCGTTTGGCCTACATCTGGTGGTGGTGATTTAACCTGCCAAAGATACTTGTAACCCAGCCGGAGCCGGGCGGTAGTGACATCCAAGAGTCTGCTTATCTTGTTGGATGTACCATAGACATGTGGCTCCTCCTGCATGATAGAATGATGATAGATGGACTCACTGGTGTCAATCTGTCTGAGCCTTAAGTATGTGGTTGCAGGGGTCGATTCACAGCTCCTGGACCCGCCTCTTTGCTGGTCGTTACTAGGCTCACTCTCTCCCTGCTTCAGGAGCCTTATCGTTAAGATAAGATAAGATAAGATTTCGTTCGGATTTTTAACCCCGGAGGGTTAGCCACCCAGGATAACCCAAGAAAGTCAGTGCGTCATCGAGGACTGTCTAACTTATTTCCATTGGGGTCCTTAATCTTGTCCCCCAGGATGCGACCCACACCAGTCGACTAACACCCAGGTACCTATTTGCTGCTAGGTGAACAGGACAACAGGTGTAAGGAAACTTGTCGAAATGTTTCCACCCGCCGGGAATCGAACCCGGGCCCTCCGTGTGTGAAGCGGGAGCTTGAGCCACCAGGCTATGATTATATACACCTGGAAAATCCTAGAGGGACTAGTACCGAACTTGCACACGAAAATCACTCACTACGAAAGCAAAAGACTTGGCAGACGATGCAACATCCCCCCAATGAAAAGCAGGGGTGTCACTAGCACGTTAAGAGACCATACAATAAGTGTCAGGGGCCCGAGACTGTTCAACTGCCTCCCAGCATACATAAGGGGGATTACCAACAGACCCCTGGCAGTCTTCAAGCTGGCACTGGACAAGCACCTAAAGTCGGTTCCTGACCAGCCGGGCTGTGGCTCGTACGTTGGTTTGCGTGCAGCCAACAGTAACAGCCTGGTTGATCAGGCTCTGATCCACCAAGAGGCCTGGTCACAGACCGAGCCGCGGGGGCGTTGACCCCCGGAACTCTCTCCAGGTAAACTCTCCCCTCAAGGAAGGTTCCTTGATGTTGGTGAGGGGCTCTTGATTTAGGGAATTGGATCTGTGCTCCAGTTCCCCGAATTAAGCCTGAATGCCTTCCACATCCCCCCAGGCGCTGTATAATCCTCCGGGTTTAGCGCTTCCCCCTTGATTATAATAATAATCCAGGTAAACTCCAGGTATGAATGGATCCCACCTCTTGTGGCATTACCTGGAGTTTACGTGGAGAGAGTTCCGGAGGTCAACGCCCCCACTTGAAGACTGCCAGGGGTCTGTTGGTAATCCCCCTTATGTATGCTGGGAGGCAGTTGAACAGTCTCGGGCCCCTGACACTTATTGTAGGGTCTCTTAACGTGCTAGTGACACCCCTGCTTTTCATTGGGGGGATGTTGCATCGTCTGCCAAGTCTTTTGCTTTCGTGGTGAGGGATTTTCGTGTGCAAGTTCGGTACTAGTCCCTCTAGGATTTTCCAGGTGTACATAATCATGTATCTCTCCCGCCTGCGTTCCAGGGAATACAGGTTTAGGAACCTCAAGCTCTCCCAGTAATTGAGGTGTTTTATCTCAGTTATGCGCGCCGTGAAGGTTCTCTGTACATTTTCCAGGTCAGCAATTTCACCTGCCTTGAAAGGTGCTGTTAGTGTGCAGCAATATTTCCAGCCTAGATAGAACAAGTGACCTGAAGAGTGTCATCATGGGGTTGGCATCCCTAGGTTCTCATTATCCATCCTGTCATTTTTCTAGCAGATGCTATTGATAAAATGTTATGGTCCTTGAAGGTGAGATCCTCCGACATGATCACTCCCAGGTCTTTGACGTTGGTGTTTCGCTCTATTTTGTGGCCGGGAATTTGTTTTGTACTTGATGACGATTTAATTTCCTCGTGTTTGCCATATCTGAGTAATTAAAATTTCCCTATCGTTAAACTTCATATTGTTTTCGGGCAGCCCACTGAAAGATTTGGTTGATGCCCGCCTGGAGCCTTGCAGTGTCTGCAATGGAAGACACTGTCATGCAGATTCGGGTGTCATCTGCAAAGGAAGACACGGTGCTGTGGCTGACAATCCCTTTTCTATGTCAGATATGAGGATGAGGAACAAGATGGGAGCAAGTACTGTGCCTTGTGGAACAGAGCTTTTCACCGTAGCTGCCTCGGACTTTACTCTGTTGACTATACTCTCTGTGTTCTGTTAGTGAGGAAATTATAGACCCTCGACCCACTTTTCCCGTTATTCCTTAGCACACATTTTGTGCCTTTTTACGCCAATGGTCACACTTGTCGAAGGCTTTTGCAAAGTCTGTATATATTACATCTGTATTCTTTTTGTCTTCTAGTGCATCTAGGACCTTGTCGTAGTGATCCAATAGTTGAGACAGACAGGAGCGACCTGTTCTAAACCCATGTTGCCCTGGGTTGTGTAATTGATGTGTTTCTAGATGGGTGGTGATCTTGCTTCTTAGGACCCTTTCAAAGATTTTTATGATATGGGATGTTAGTGCTATCGGTCTGTAGTTCTTTGCTGTTGCTTTACTGCCCCCTTTGTGGAGTGGTCTATGTCTGTTGTTTTTAGTAACTGTGGGACGACCCCCATGTCCATGCTCCCTCTCCATAGGATGGTAAAAGCTCGTGATAGGGGCTTCTTGCAGTTCTTGATGAACACGGAGTTCCATGAGTCTGGCCCTGGGGCAGAGTGCATGGGCATGTCATTTATCGCCTGTTCGAAGTCATTTGGCGTCAGGATAACATCAGATAGGCTTGTGTTAACAAAATTCTGTGGCTCTCATAAAAAATTAATTTTGATCTTCGACTCTCAGTCTGGTTAGCGGCTTGCTAAAAACTGAGTCATATTGGGACTTGAGTAGCTCACTTATTTCCTTGCTGTCATCTGTGTAGGACCCATCTTGTTTAAGTAGGGGCCCAATACTGGACGTTGTTCTCGACTTTGATTTGGCATAGGAGAAGAAATACTTTGGGTTTCTTTCGATTTCATTTATGGCTTTTAGTTCTTCCCGTGATTCCTGACTCCTATAGGATTCCTTTAGCTTAAGTTCGATGCTTGCTATTTCTCTGACCAGTGTCTCCCTACGCCTTTCAGATATATTGACCTCTTTTAGCCGCTCTGTTATTCTTTTCCGTCGCCTGTAAAGGGAGCGCCTGTCCCTTTCTATTTTACATCTACTCCTCCTTTTTCTTAGAGGAATAAGCCTTGTGCATACATCGAGCGCCACCGAGTTAATCTGTTCTAGGCATAAGTTGGGGTCTGTGTTGCTTAGTATATCTTCCCAGCTTATATCAGTTAGGATTTGGTTTGCTTGGTCCCACTTTGTTTTTGTTATTGAAGTTGAATTTGGTGAATGCTCCCTCGTGACTAATCTCATTATGTCGGTCTGGGGCTCCACGCATACATGTCTGAACCTCAATTATGTTGTGATCTGAGTATATTGTTTTTGATATGGTGACATTTCGTATCAGATCATCATTGTTAGTGAAGATGAGGTCTAGTGTATCCTCCAGTCTAGTAGGCTCTATTATTTGCTGGTTTAAATTGAATTTTGTGCAGAGATTTAAAAGCTCGCGTGAGTGTGAGTTTTCATCAGAGCTGCCTCCTGGTGTTATTACTGCAACAATATTATTTGCTATATTCCTCCATTTTAGGTGCCTTAAGTTGAAATCCCCCAGGAGCAAGATGTTGGGTGCAGGAGCTGGAAGATTTTCCAGACAGTGGTCAATTTTTAACAGCTGTTCCTGGAATTGCTGGGATGTTGCATTGTCCATTTGTTTCCCATATTAATAAATCTATCGAACTAATATATGTTACCTTCTCCGCCAACATTTGGACAATAAAGCAGCTGAAATTTGTAAAGATTGTAAAATGGGAAGCCAGGAGCTGAGTCTCGACCCCTGCAACCAATTAGGTGTTTAAAAATGTGTAGTACCTACTGTAGGTGGCCTTTTTAAACACCTTATATTACACAACGATAAAATGATGAAATGGGTCGCCTGCTGATGTCAAAGCCAGTCTTAGTATAAATCAATTTAGGAAATGAATTAAAGAACACCTTGTGAATAAAGTTACAGACAGGGAGAATAACCATTTCTTGTATTGATAATTTGGTTGAAATATAACATTGATTTAATATATTAACTTGTACTGCTTCTGTTGTTAATATTAAGAATGTTCTGAACGAACCTATATTCCTGTGCACATATGCAAATTAATAGAAATCCCAGTGGAAAAAGTCACAGTAACTTTACCGAGTTATTATTATTATTATTATCATCGTGAGGGAGCGCTAAACCCGTAGGAGTTATACAACGCCTGTATAGGGGAAGGGCTGGAAGGTATTTAGGCTCAATTCAGGGAACTGGAGCATAGATCCAATACCCTAGATCAAGAGCCTCTCACCAGCTCCAAGGAACTTCCCTTGAGGGGATCTTCACATGGTTACCTTACGTTAATTAATCTATATAATGCACCTTTTACGCGCCCGTAAAATCTGCGCTGTCAAGATCGTTGTAAAAAAAATGAACTCTATGTACCAAAATTCGTATTATTCCCGAAATTCTCTGCATAACAATGGGCTTTCCAGATGCAGTCATGTGTCACATATTTCTGCTTAAACAGTGAATCAGGTTAAAATACACTTATTTGATATCTGTGACTTTCCCTAATTTACACTAATAACTGTCAACATAAAATTCTGAATATAGCTTTTGCTACATAATTCTTAAACTAGTTATAAGGTTGTCTAAGACACTCCGTTATAGGACCTTTAATACAAACTGTATCATGCCAAGACTAGACCATTCCCGTTAATTACCTGGATTTTACCTGGAGAGAGTTCCGGGGGTCAACGCCCCCGCGGCCCGGTCTGAGACCAGGCCTCCTGGTGGATCACAGCCTGATCAACCAGGCTGTTGCTGCTGGCTGCACGCAAACCAACGTACGAGCCACAGCCCGGCTGATCAGGAACTGACTTTAGGTGCTTGTCCAGTGCCAGCTTGAAGACTGCCAGGGGTCTGTTGGTAATCCCCCTTATGTGTGCTGGGAGGCAGTTGAACAGTCTCGGGCCCCTGACACTTATTGTATGGTCTCTTAACGTGCTAGTGACACCCCTGCTTTTCATTGGGGGATGGTGCATCGTCTGCCAAGTCTTTTGCTTTCGTAGTGAGTGATTTTCGTGAGCAAGTTCGGTACTAGTCCCTCTAGGATTTTCCAGGTGTATATAATCATGTATCTCTCCCTCCTGCGTTCCAGGGAATACAGGTTTAGGAACCTCAAGCGCTCCCAATAATTGAGGTGTTTTATCTCCGTTATGCGCGCCGTGAAAGTTCTCTGTACATTTTCTAGGTCAGCAATTTCACCTGCCTTGAAAGGTGCTGTTAGTGTGCAGCAATATTCCAGCCTAGATAGAACAAGTGACCTGAACTAATTGTTAATTTTTTAAAGACGTTGAACTACCTCACTTTTGTAAATTTAGATAACTCACTTTAATACCAGTATGATTCATAACCTGTGTCAATATAGAGTTAGAAATAGCATTAGTCTGCCAGAAATACCTAGGAGAGGGAGAGGGAGAGGGAGTATGGACACGGGGGTCGTCCCACAGTTACTAAAAACAACAGACATAGCCCCACTCCACAAAGGGGGCAGTAAAGCAACAGCAAAGAACTACAGACCGATAGCACTAACATCCCATATCATAAAAATCTTTGAAAGGGTCCTAAGAAGCAAGATCACCACCCATCTAGATACCCATCAGTTACACAACCCAGGGCAACATGGGTTTAGAACAGGTCGTTCCTGTCTGTCTGAACTACTGGATCACTACGACAAGGTCCTAGATGCACTAGAAGACAAAAAGAATGCAAATGTAATATATACAGACTTTGCAAAAGCCTTCGACAAGTGTGACCATGGCGTAATAGCGCACAAAATGCGTGCTAAAGGAATAACAGGAAAAGTTGGTAGATGAATCTATAATTTCCTCACAAACAGAACACAAAGAGTAGTAGTCAACAGAGTAAAGTCCGAGGCAGCTACGGTGAAAAGCTCTGTTCCACAAGGCACAGTACGTTATACGATGCATGACTCTGTCATAGTTGATGATCTTCTATCTGATCACTTCCCAAGACTACCCCTCAAGGAAGGTTCCTTGATGTTGGTGAGGGGCTCTTGATTTAGGAAATTGGATCTGTGCTCCAGTTCCCCGATTTAAGCCTGAATGCCTTCCACATCCCCCCCCCCCAGGCGCTGTATAATCCTCCGGGTTTAGCGCTTCCCCCTTGATTATAATAATAATAATTCCCAAGACTAACAACTGTCAATCTTGATCACATCTCCAGCAATCAAGGAGCTAAATACAGAAGGAGGAAACTTATTCTCAAACCAGAACACAGAGACAACTTTATTAACCACTTGGATCAATGGTATAAGAATTACGAGCCCATTGGCACACAAAAATTTAATGATTTAGTTACCACTATTGAGAGTGTCCTCACAGATCAAATGGGCAGGAATAGGAAACAAAGACCCTCCACTATAAATAACAATAAAAATCAATGTAAATACTATAATAATCTACAGCTACGCAATCTAACACATGCAGCTAGGAGGATTGGTAAAGCATACCGTGAATGTAGAACCCCAGACCTGCTCAGAACGTTCCAAGCTGCACTAACAAATGCAAGGAATAGAAAGGAAGAACTTAGGCAACAGGAATGGGAACAGTTTGTTAGTGGATTAAATAGGTCCACCCCTTTGAGTTTGGCTTGGAAAGGTATAAATAAAATAACCAGGAAAAAGACTGGCAATGTTGCTCATCCCTTTCCTCTTGAAAAAACAAATAACCTCATAAATGACTGGTCCAAAACATCCAGGCATGAAAACCTTCCATCTCATATTAGAAAAAATTTAGAGAGTACTTCTGAAGAAATGATGAAACTGATTAATTTTATGAGTCAAAATATTGATGAGAGTTATTGCCTCTTTACCGAGTATGAATTAGATAATGCATTAACTAAAGGTCGATCAACTGCTGCTGGAGAGGATGGTATAACCTATGATATTTTCAGAACTCTAAGGCACGTGCCTGATAACTCTTTGTTGGCACTGTATAATCTCAGTTACACTGAGGGCGTTCTTCCTACTTCCTGGAACAATAGTCTTATTGTGTCTATGCCTTAGCCCCAACAGCCTGATACATTTAGGACGATCTCCTTAACTAGTTGTCTTTGTAAAACTTTTGAAAGAATGATACTTAACAGACTGTACTACAGAATCAGACATCAACTTTCCCCCTACCTCTATGGGTTCATTAAAGGTAAAAGTGTGCAGAACTGTATTTCCACCATTGTCACTGCACACCTCTACTAGTTTTACCACTTTTCTTGATCTAAAATCTGCATTTGATATTGCGAACAGAACCGTTATACTACATGAACTAGCCAAAATGAATATTGGTGGTAGCTTACTTTGCTGGATAATAGGATACCTGTCAAATAGAGTATCCTCTGTCCTTTACCAAGGCTTCAGAAGTGAGTCTAAAGAAATGTCTTTAGGTACACCGCAGGGAGGAGTTCTTAGTCCCATGCTATTTAATATTCTGATTAAATGCTCTCCAAAATGCTCTACCTCCCTCCCCTAAACATATAGATAAGCTAGCTGATATACATGATCCATACAACGGGGCATAAAAGATAGTCCTTTCAAAATGAAGTTAAAGAAATTTTGAAAATCGCGGGCCTCATAACATCTTCCTCTAAAACAAAGACATTAACAAGCAAACGACACCCCCACCCACCTACTGCAGGTGAAATCTTAGCTACTTTAAAACATACGATATCTTGGTGTAGATGTACCCTTTAACAATCCACACACCACAACTAAATAAGAAATGCAAACTAGCTAAATGCTCTAAAAAGTTATTCGTCTCTCCCCCTCCGGGGAGGAGACGAAACCCATAGCTACACCTGCCCTCTGGGGGTGCCTTTAGAAAACTAGAAAAAAAAAAAGGCGTCCCGAGTGGGACACGAAAAAAACACTTTTTGTTACAGCTGATACGTGGCACACTTAGGGGAACAACATGCATACTTGCTGCCTGCTATCATCAGGGCGCCTAGGTGTCCCCAACGAGGAAGTTAATGGGTTCCCTTTAAAAGGGGATGACCAAGACCCTAAAACTATCATACCGGCGCCCTACGACAACTTTTTGAAGAGATCAGAGGGGAAGGTGACAGTAAAACCAGCGTGGAGGTTGTTCTGCATATTATCCGGTATAAAGGGGGTAAAGGTAGAAATGTCCCTTTGAGGCCGGCGTATAGAAAACAGGAGGTTTTTCCAAACTATGGAAAAGTCCTTTTGGGCAACAGGGGGAGTATGGACAGAGGGGCCATAAAAAGGGAAGCCCTGAGGGCTCTTATACCCAAAAAATGACTTTGCTAGGCCAAAACCGTCCTATGTCACTGGTGGAGTCCGGGACGAAGTCTTTGTACACTATGCCGGCCAGAAAAAGACCTGTCGACTATGTATCATATAACATATGGCAGCACAGTGCCCCTAGAAGGCAGCCTACCAGGGTCCGTACTTTTGGCAGGGGAGCAAGACCATGTGAGTTGATGCCAGTTGGTAAGGGGAAGCAGTGACGAGGGGTAGATGGAGTAAGAAGAGAAGGGGAAGTATCGAGGGTTGGAAACCTGGTTACCCTCCCGGAGGTGACAGGGGGGGCCCCCATCGCCTGAGGGACGGGGACTTGGAAGATCTCCCCAGGAGAATTGCGGGAAGCGGTTCTGCAGGATTTTTTTCGACGAGAAGGGGGCCGGAAGGATGGTCCTGAAAGAAAGGGAAAATACAGCTGAGGGTTTGACCAGGGACAGGTAAAGGCCGGGGAATGACAGAGAGGACATGGAATTTGGTGGAAAGTCCATCAAGGCTGCGGGACGAAATTTTGTTGGGGTGAGAGCTCACAAAAAAAAGGGGGGGCGGGGGGGACCTCGATGAGGTTTTTAAACCGGGGCAGAGCCCCGGGGAAAATCAGGTAGTTGAGGGAAAAGGCAAGCAGGGGGGGGTTACCGGGGAAATCAGTGGGGGGGCAAGGAGGGGCTGGTGGACGGGTTTAAAAAAAAGGATAAAAAGGGACGGGAAAGAGAAAGGTAAGTGAGTAAGATACAGGGGCATAGGGGGAACCCCCCCTCTTCTGGAAAATTCAAGTGTGCAAAATAAATGTCAATGGGCTTAAATAAAGGGGAAAAAAGGGGTTTTGGTTAGATGGTTTTACAAGGTTTTGATTGGAGTGTGTTTTTTGCAGGAGCAAAACCAAAGGGTTAGGAGTGAATGATTTGGGGGGTTTTAAAAAATTTTGTCAGAAATGCTTTGCAATTAAAAGGGGGGGAGCAGTACTGTAAAGGGACCACCCCATTGCGTGTCAGGGTTGGGGGGAGGGGGGGGGGGGGGGGTTGTAAGGGTAATGGGCACTGGGGGGGGGGAAAGGTATGTTTCTTTGGGTGTATATATCCCGGGCATGTAACAATTTAAGTCAAATTTTGATTTTGAAACGGAGTTTTATGTATTATTTGCGGGGTTTACCTTCTATAACTGTATTGGGGGTGACGGGAACTGGTTTGGGTATGGTGAGTGTCGCCGGGGGGGGCAGGTTTTGGTTTTAGGTGCGCTAAGGGAGGTTAAGGGATTAGGAGTTGTAGATGGGGGGGTGGGGGGGAGTATGGGGGGGAGCACACGTTCATTCGGGGGAATTAGGGGCGGGGTTAGACAGGATATATGTGTTTGCGGGGGTTTGGTGTGGGAGAGTGGGGGTTTTTATGTCTTTTTTGGGATCACAGGGCGGGATAGCGATCTGGGGGGGATGGAATTTCGCAATATCGGGGTTTTGGGAAATTTTGAATGTGAGGCTTCTGCGGGAGGGCATGAAGGCTCACCCTTTTGAGGAAGGGTGGAACATTGCTGGGAGGTAGGGATGGTGGGATGGTTTGCTTGACGGTGGAGATGCGGCAAAGACAGCAATAGAATTTTTTTTTAGGATACGTGGAAAGGAACAGGCAAGGGGAGATAGGGTTTGCAAAACTACCTGGGGGGGACGCTGAATGCTATTTACGACGGGGGGGGGGGGAAGATTGCGGGGTGAGGGGGATGGCTTAAGGGATGGATTGAAGGATTGCATAAGAAAAGGTTTAAAAACGCAATTAGATTAGGGCAGGATTAAGGAGGGTTAAAGGGGGATCGACCATCAGGTTTGTCCCGAAAAATTTAGGGGAAAAGGCAGATGGTGACTACCATAGCGCATCTAGTGGTCGCTGATGGGGGGGGGGGGGGGTATGTGGTGGGGCAAGGTCTTACTGATACAGATATATTTTGTTATGCTGATTATTGGTTTAGGGAAAAAGGGGGGGAACAAGGAAGTTGTCAGTGAGGGGGTATTTGGGGTTTTGCAGAAAACTATTGTATTGGGGCAAGAGGAACGGGGGAAAAGCGGAGGTAGTATTTTGAGGAGGGGGGGGGGAGGCGGTTTAAAGGGGTAGTCAGGGTAAGACGCCGGGGATTGATGGGAAAACCGAATGATTTTTTTTAGAGTTTATTGGGAAAGCATTGTATGGGGGTTTAATGGAAGTCTTTAATCATAGTGGACAGTGGGAGGATGGGGGAAGGCCCAGAAAACAGGGATCGTTTGTTTGTGCCGAAGAGAAGATGGGAAAGTATTTAATGATTATAGAGCAATACCCTTTAAAGTTCATTTTAAAAAATTTTTGCTAAAATTTTGGCAATAGACTGAAAAAGGTTTTTAGGATCAGTGGACATGGGGGGCAGTTTGGCATTCCGGGAAGAAATAGAGGGGCGGGCAAGTCCCTAAAGGGGTTTTTTTGAGAACTGCACCGGAGGGGGGAAAACTTGGATAGATTGGGGAATGCGATGATTGGTGAATGGGATTTCTTAAAAGTTTTTTTTGGAACGTTGGGGTTTTGGGGGGAAAAGGGGGTGAGATGGGGCAAACCTGTATGAGGAGCAGTTATTAGGGGACAGGTTAATGGGAAGTTGGGGGACCCATACTGATGGAAGAGGTTTGGCAGGGCTGTCCCACTCTCTCAGTTATTGTTTGCCCCGCTACAGAACCATTTTATGGGCTGGTGGAGAGGGGGGGAAGAAATGGGGGGGGAAGGGGGGGGGGGGGGGGGGGGGGGGGGATTGGGGGTAACGTAAGTGAACTACTGTCTGGAAGGCATGAGGAAGATCTAAGGGAAATTGGTGGGAAACATTAGATTTTTTTGGGGGCGCCACGGGGAAAAAGATTAAAAATTTTTGAAGTCGAATATTTTAGGGGGGGAGGGGGGGGGAGGGGGCTTGGGGGGGGGGTTTGGGATGGTCAGTGTGGGAAAAATTAAGGTTTGGAATATGGTACATGCGGAAGTGCAGGAGAGGAAAAAAAAATTCGAAATTTTTACAGCGGGTTTTGGGAGGCTAGGGGGCTTAAGGGCTGGAGTCATTACAGCAGAGAGTTTTTGTGGTCAACCTCTGGGTTTCAGTAAGTGGGGGATGGCTGAGGTTTCCCCTTTTAAAAGGGAAGGAATTGCAGAGATCCAGGGAAGGGGTTTTAAGGGAGTGTGGGGGGTTGGGGGGGCAGGGGTTAGAAAGGACGGGGGATGACGAGGGGGGACGTGGGGGTCCCTTTCCTATTCATTTGGGGCAAGAGAATGGCTTAATAAATTTAAAAAAGATTATCCGACTGGGGGGAACGAGGGGTCAGGGGAGGGGGGTAATGGGGGGATGCACGAAAATGGTGTGTGGAAGGGATTTTACGGTATTGAGGAATGTTTAGGGTTTTATTTCATGTTAAACAGGTGTCCATGTTTTAAAGGGCAAACGAATGGTGGGGGCTGTGGTAGGCAAGGGTGTCTTACAGGGACTTGCGTATATCCAAAATATGACTGGGTAAGCAAGGGGAAATTTGGGTTGCTTAAATAACAGCGAGGGGGCGAGAGTTGTATAACGTTTTCTGATGGAAAATTGGCCTCTAGGGATGTTTTATAAAAAGGGGGCTTTTTGAGGAGGGCTCATCTTTCATTGTGGGCACGAAACGGCTTTTTATGCGGGATATTTTTGTCCCTCTTTGGAGGGGGGGGAGGTTAGGATGGGAGATTTCGACTTTTTGGGGGGGGGGGGCAAGGCCCTTTCCCACGGGCCTTAAGTTGGGTAACTGGGGTGACGGGATTTGGGGGGAAACCCTTTAATGTAAAGGTTATGACGGTTTTTTTACATGTATTTTGGGGGATAGGAGGTTAGGGAGATTTGAGGTAAAACGTTAGCAGCGAGTTTATAGAACTATGTGTAGGAATAGGCAAGTCTTTTGGTGGGAGGTGGGTATTAGCTTTTGGGAGGGTTACCGGAATCTCACTGTGGGGGGGCCTTCTCCTCATGAACCCAGGGGGCAGGCAAAGGGTTGGTCTCCTACCGGGGGATACATGAGGGTGGGTTGGTTTAGGCTTCTTTGTAGTGTGAATGGTGGGAGGGTTATGAAATAGAGTGGAAGGGAGATGAATGAGGATTTGGAATCTATGGTTATGTTCACTGCATACAGGATAACCTTAAAAACCATGATGACTAAACCTTGGGATCTCGGGTATAGAGCAGAATGATGTTAAGATAAGCACACAAGTTAACTTGATCGTTGTATAACTTATGTTTGTGAAGTGCTGTGACCCAGCACAGTTGCTTTGTGGGAAAAATTTTCTGCTATGTATATGAAATCATGATCTTTGGTTTAGTCAATTTTGTAATCACATATAATGACACCTTTTTCTATGTACCTAATCATGTATGTAATGATATATGAATTATAATGAATAGTGAGGTATTAGGTTAGGAGTGGACAATTTTATTGTGCGATGCCCTTAATGGGGTTTCTGTGAGATTGTTAATTGGTTTTGTTCAATGGTGTTATTGGGGAAAAAACAAGGATGGAACATGTACGAACTTGTATGTCAATTAATTTTTAATTATGACTACTGTATGTGCATGAGGAATTTTTATTCCCATGATAACGCTCAGTATAATAACATTGATAATAGGAAAAGGGGGGGGGTAGTATGTGCCGGCACGAAGTAAGTGCGGCGAGTCTTTAGGCAATGAGAATTATAATTATATGCTAATTATTTGTTTATATATTATCTTTTAGACTGTTTATATAAAAAAAAAACAGCAATGATGTACTAGTGTTTCAAATAGGGAGATAAGGTTTTTATGTCCTGTAACTAGACAGTTTTTGATACCTTATGTTAGGATTTTGTTAGTTGTATGGGTTGTACTTGCGTATATAATGTTTATGTCTTATACTCGAGGGTGTTTCCTGCCCAGTGTTTATGTGGGGAGTTTCATTGTGATATGTACCAATGTAATGTTTATTGTAGGCTTTGGTTTGCCTAATGTTTAAATTAATGTTCTGTATAATTTTAATTTTTGTATGTTAAATAATATTTATTGTGCACTTTGTGCAAGGGGTCTAATTGTACAGAGTTGTGGGGGATTTATGTGGACACAGACATAAAATTTTGAGTTTTTGGTTTTTGCTAATTTTTTTGTTCGGTGCTGGAGCTCTCTCGCTCTTTATTATGTTAAGAGTTTCCTGCTATTTGCGGGAAGTATTATGTGGTATGTCTTTGCAATTTTATTGTAGGGTTAGCCTTTGTTTAATTATTGTAATGTATAATTTTATCCTTCGTATGCTGCATCATATCATCTGTGTACTTTGTGCAAGGAGGTCTTACTGTACTGTATAACAGGCAGGATTTGTAGGTTTAGAATTTGTTGATGTTTTTTCTGAGCAGGTGTTATCCTGTTCGTTTCATTGTTCGGTGATGGTATATCCTTTAATACAATATGAATGTAACACTTGTGGTATGCTATGTGGTTGATGGTAGGTCATTGTATTTGCAAACGGTTAATTATTGTGTTCTTTTATTTATTTATATCTTGTACTGTGTCCTTTTAAATAAAAATATAAAAAAAAAATGCTCTCAAAGCTGTTGCTGACTACAACCCCCAACTATGGTGCTAATGTGAGAATCGTGAGAATGATGTACATAGCCTATGTTAGGTCCTTAATTGATTATGCTGCTCCACTGTTGACATTAGCTAGAGAAAGTTCTCTCCGACCCTTGGAGTTAATGCAAAATGAAGCTCTCAGGATTATTCTTGGCTGTCCCAGATCTACAAAAGTTCTTAACATGGGGAAGGAGCTTGGTATTTCTAGTATCAGTGATAGGATTGTTGAGATTAACACTGTACTCGGTATTAGAATGTTGAGAAACGAACCAGACACTGTCACAGTGAATCTTACCAAGTGTCTAGAGGTAAATACACACAGATCTAAATGGATTGTGAAAACGTGCAATTGCATTAAGTTTTATAACCTGCATGAACTGTATCACTGTAGGCAACAAGAGCATTTCACCCCTCCGTGGAAGATGTGCTCATTTAATATCACATACCTGCAAGTCCCTCCCAAGAAGCTCATTGCTAGTAATCCCTTCCTTAAATCACTTGTTAGAGCAACTGCTCAAGAAAAATTTCTCACCTAGCTGGTAGTAATAAGTTATCACAAGTTATATATACTGATGGATCTAAACAGGAGTCTTCTGGCAGGGCTGCATCTGCTCTTGTTGCCACCTCCCTAGTTAAGAACGATAATAAATTTGTTGAGTTAGACATAAGAATTAATAACTGAGCGTCTACACTGCAAACTGAATTGTTTGCAATCCTAATGGATCTAAAGCTAACCTATGACACTCAGCTTGACTCTATCATCATTACTGATTCTATGTCATCACTGAAGGCTCTTGACTCATAATGACTCCAACAACATGCTCATTGGGGAAGCCAGGTATAGATACTAAAAAATTAGGGACAAAGGAATTAATGTACAATTGCTGTGGATCCCATCACACATTGGATTACTCCTTCATGATAAAGTTGATATGTTAGCCAAGAAGAGTACCCAGAAGGAGAATGTAGAATATAACTTTGGTATAACTGTGTCTAGCATTAGGATTAACATTAGGAGAAAAGTAAATAATGAAAATGATTGTTATAGAAATGCAGTTAGAAGCCTGAGTAGATCTATAACCCACTATGATAACATGAACGTAGATAAGTATGTTTATGGAGCAACTTGCAAAGTGAACAGACTGACTGATGTTGTAGTGGCTAGGCTTAGGCTTGGTTACAAGTACTTCTGGCAGTTTGGGAGACACACAGATAATGATCAAACTAAATGTAAATTATGTGATCAGGCATATGGTCACTCTCTTGAACACTATGTGCTTACTTGTCCACATATTGAGGGAATATAGAGACAGTATAATAACCTATGTGACATATCAAGATATCTTATTAATGAAAATAAGATACCAGATATACTAAGCAAATTTCCTAAATTTGCGTGTAACAGATAAGTGAACTATAGATATGTAGATATAAATCCATATGTATTCCTGTTAACCCTTTGGGGCCTAGTTCCTAGGCCTTTTGTGTATCCATATGCTCTTGCACTAACCGTCCACAGGATGGATATGGGGTGCACAATAAACTAGCCACTTCGGTGGCAAAAATCTACAGTACTCGCTCCCATCTTGTTTCTCATCCTCATATCTGACATAGACAAGGATGTCAGCCACAGCACCGTGTCTTCCTTTGCAGATGACACCCGAATCTGCATGACAGTGTCTTTCATTGCAGACACTGCAAGGCTCCAGGCGGACATCAACCAAACAGAAGCGTCGCTAGAGTTGGTGTCACCCGGGGCAGCATCTTTGGTGTCACCCAATGAAATCCAAGGGCGGGGGGATAGGGGTAGTAAATTCCAGTTACATCACTGCTGCATGACCAGTTACATCACTACTGCATGATACCAGTTACATCACTACTGCATGACCAGTTACATCACTGCTGCTTGACCATGACTAATGTTTAATAATGAGAACATTTAAAGGCCATAAACCGAACTTTATTAATGATAAATAAATAATCGTAGTAATACTGAGGAAACATAAACTCAAATACTACTTTGAGTACAGGCAACAGATCCTACATTTATTCATCTTCAACAATCAAAAAAATGAAAAATAAAGGAAAACACTAGTTCCGATTTAACCTTGAGTACGGTAACATTTCAAAGAATCTGATATTTCATTTCCTTGCCTTCAATCCTGCAAAATCATCTATCACATCATCAAAATCAATGATTTTCCCTATATAGGCCTATTTGTACTACGTAATCCTATAATAGGCTATATAGAAACGAAGAATTTTTCTCTTGGGTTGCTGCAGCATAGTTTTGGTCATTAGTGTCACCTTCTTTAGAGGCTCTATGGTGTCACCCCCTAAATGGTGTCACCCGGGGCAACCCCCCCCCCTCTGCCCCCGCCTTACGACGCCTCTGCAACCAAATCTTTCAATGGGCTGCAGAAAACAATATGAAGTTCAACGATGAGAAATCTCAATTACTCCGATATAGTAAACATGAGGAAATTAAAACTTCATCAGAGTACAAAACAAATTCTGGCCACAAAACAGAGCGAAAAACCAATGTCAAAGACCTGGGAGTGATCATGTCGGAGGATCTCACCTTCAAGGACCATAACATCAATCGCATCTGCTAGAAAAATGGCAGGATGGATACTGAGAACCTTCAAAACTAGGGAGGCCAAGCCCATGATGACACTCTTCAGGTCGCTTGTTCTATCTAGGCTGGAATATTGCTGCACACTAACAGCACCTTTCAAGGCAGGTGAAATTGCTGACCTAGAAAATGTACAGAGAACCTTCACGGCGCGCATAACGGAGAAAAAACACCTCAATTACTGGTTGATCAGGCTCGGATCCACTAGGAGGCCTGGTCATGGACCGGGCTGCGGGGGCGTTTACCCCCGGAACTCTCTCCAGGTAAAACTCCAGGCATACCTAGTCATACCAGTGGCCTTTTTTGTAATAAATACTTAATTTTATAATAAGCTTATAATATGTACACTACACATTGTGGTGGCTAAAGCTCCCGCTTCACACACGGAGGGCCCGGGTTCGATTCCCGGCGGGTGGAAATTCCGACACGTTTCCTTACACCTATTGTCCTGTTCACCTAGCAGCAAATAGGTACCTGGGTGTTAGTCGACTGGTGTGGGTCGCATCCTGGGGGACAAGATTAAGGACCACAATGGAAATAAGTTAGACAGTCCTCGATGACGCACTGACTTTCTTGGGTTATCCTGGGTGGCTAACCCTCCGGGGTTAAAAATCCGAACGAAATCTTATCTTATCTCTTAAAGACGGTCCCAGGGAGACAGTCCATAATACGGCTCATGTTGTGCTGGCCCTTAACTCCCAACAACAGCAACATGGCGTCTGCACTCTCAAGGAACCTGGGGAAGTTTGTACCCCGAAATACTTGCTTGTTTCTATGTGATATGCAAGAAAAATTCAGAAGTTCTGTTCAGTTTTTCCCACAGATAGTTGAGATATCCAATAGACTGTTGAAGGCTTTTAAATTATTGGACTTGCCTGTGGTATGTACGGAGCAGTACCCGAAAGGTGAGTCGTTTTGAGGGTTTTAGCTTCAATATCGTCATTAATTTAGGGTTTCTATTAATTTTTTTAAGTATGCTGTGGGCCATGTTTTATTTGTATGTTCATTATTTGTTAAATGAACATTAAAGAGGTTAATGTTAAGCAGCCGGTGACGTAATGACCTTGACTCGGCTGCTGTTGCTAAGGCACCGAAAAAATGATTAATAATGATTAGTGGTGATGTTTGTAAAGTGTTTGGCTATTTTCTCTGACATATTTTGCTAAATTATGTCTTTGACAATGTTCAGGATGAGATAACTGAGGATGAGTGTTATTTAAGTTCTCACACAAAGAGATGTGCCGGTGAAGGGATCTTGATGCAAGGAGTTAGATCTTCTCTTCCTTGTATGCATTATTATTATATTCAAGGGGGAAGCGCTAAACCCGGAGGATTATACAGCGCCTGGGGGGGGATGTGGAAGGCATTCAGGCTTAATTCGAGGAACTGGAGCACAAATCCAATTCCCTAAATCAAGAGCCCCTCACCAACATCAAGGAACCTTCCTTGAGGGGCCTCCTTGTATGCAACTTCTCATGTTTTATTGACGGTTAAACACTTTTTATCTTAATTGTTCCAATTATCTAAGAGTACATAGGATTAATTATCAACTTTTTTCACTTTTTTTTTCAGAAAGCCTTATGGTGTTTCAGTACAGGCGTACTATGACTTTTTTGATTGAAACTGATTCATTACACCAACTTCAGTTTTCTTTGTTAATTTGCAAGTTCATCTGTTGCATATTATGATGGTTTTAGACCCATAAAGATTCAGTGCAGTTTTTGAATATAATAATAATACCTCTCCTTGGATCAAACCTGGCGCCTTCCATTTCCCTAACATTTTATCAAACGCATCTCAGAAAAATGACAGATG
>NC_069401.1:4960685-4989878 GCF_026875155.1 Cherax quadricarinatus
TTTTAGTTGAAGCATAGTAAAGTAAAAGGTAGATGGGATACAAGGAGAATAGAAGCATCAGGTAAGAGAAGGTGAAGGTGTATAAACTAAAGAGGAGGCAGTTAGGGTAAGAAATAAACAACTATTGGAGGATAGATGGCTAGTGAGAGCATAGGCAATGGGGTCGAAGAGGTATGGGGTAGGTTTAAAAATGCAGTGTTAAAGTGTTCACAGAAGTTTGTGGTTAGAGGAAAGTGGGTGCAGGAGGGAAGAGGACGATTGGTGGAATTGATGATGTAAAGAGAGTAGTAAGGGAGAAAAAGTTAGCATATGAGAAGTTTTTACAAAGTAGAAGTGATGCAAGGAGGGAAGAGTATAGGAGAAAAAGAGAGAGGTTAAGAGAGGTGTGAAGCAATGTAATAAAAGGGCAAATGAGAGAGTGGGTGAGATGTTATCAAAAAATTTTTTGTTGAAAATAAGAAAAACTTTTGGAGTGAGATTAAAAGTTGAGGAAGCCTAGGGAACAAATGGATTTGTCAATTAAAAATAGGAGAGGAGAGTTATTAAATAAAGAGTTAGAGGTATTGGGGAGATGGAGGGAATATTTTGAGGAAATTTTAAAATGTTGATGAAGTTAAGGAAGCTGTGATTTCGTGTATAGGGCAAGGAGGAATAACATCTTGTAGGAGTGAGAAGAGGCCATTTGTGAGTGTGGGGGAAGTTTGTGAGGCAGTGGGTAGAATGAAAGGGGGGTAAGGCAGCTGGGATTGAGGATAAGATAGAAAATGCTAAAAGCAGGTGGGGATATAGTTTGGAGTGGTTGGTGCTATTATTTAATAAATGCAGGGAAGAGGGTAAGGTACCTAGGGATTGGCAGAGAGCGTGCATGTTCCTTTGTATAAAGGCAAAAGGGACAAAAGAGAGTTGAAAAAATTATAGGGGGATAAGTCTGTTGAGTATACCTGGTAAAGTGTATGGTAGTTATTATTGAAAGAATTAAGAGTAGGACGGAGAGTAGGACAGCAGATGAACAAGGAGGCTTTAGGAAAGGTAGGGGGTGTGTAGACCAAGTGTTAACGTGAAACATATAATTTAACAGTATTCATAAGGCTAAAGAGGTTTTTGTGGCATTTACGGATTTGGAAAAGGCAGGTGACAGGGTGGATAGCCGGGCAATGTGGCAGATGCTGCAGGTGTATGGTATAGGAGGTAGGTTACTGAAAGCAGTAAAGAGTTTTTAACGAGGATAGTTTAGGCTCAAGTAAAAGTATGTAAGAAAAAACGGAGATTATTTCCAAGTAAAAGTAGGCCTTAGACAAGGATGTGTGATGTCACCATGGTTGTTCAATGTATTTATAGATGGGGTTGTAAGAGAAGTAAATGCGAGGGTCTTGGCAAGAGGTGTGGAGTTAAAAGATAAAGAATCAAACATAATGTGCGAGTTGTCACAGTTGGTTTTTGCTGATGACACTGCGCTCTTGGGAGATTCTGAAGAGAAGCTGCAGAGGTTGGTGGATGAATTTGGTAAAAGAAGAAAATTAAAAGTGAATATAGGAAAGAGTAAGGTTATGAGGATAACAAAAAGATTTGGTGATGAAAGACTGGATATCAGATTGGAGGGAGAGAGTATGGAGGAGGTGAATGTATTCAGATATTTGGGAATGGACGTGTCAGCAGATGGGTCCTATGAAGGATGAGGTGGATCATAGAATTGATGAGGGGAAAAGGGTGAACGGTGCACTTAGGAGTCTGTGGAGACAAAGAACTTTGTCATTGTAGGCAAATAGGGGAATGTATGAGAGTATAGTTTTACCAACACTCTTATATGGGTGTGAAGCATGGGTGATGAATGTTGCAGCAAGCAGAAGGCTGGAGGCAGTGGAGATGTCATGTCTGAGGGAAATGTGTTGTGTGAATATAAAGCAGAGAATTCATAGTTTGGAAGTTAGGAGGAGGTGCAGGATTGCCAAAACGGTTGTCTAGAGGGCTGAGGAAGGGTTGTTGAGGTGGGTCGGGCATATAGAGAGAATGTAACGAAACAGAATGACTTCAAGAGTGTATCAATCTGTAGTGGAGGGAAGGTGGCACAGGGGTCGGCCTAGGAAAGGTTGGAGGGAGGAGGTAAAGGAGGTTTTGTGTGCGAGGGGCTTGGACTTCCAGCAAGCATACATGAGCGTATTTGATAGGAGCGAATGGAGACAAATGGTTTTTAATACTTGACGTGCTGTTGGAGTGTGAGCAAAGTAATATATATGAAGGGATTCAGGGAAAACGGCAGGCCGGACTTAAGTCCTGGAGATGGGTACAGTGTCTACACTCTGAAGGAGGGATGTTAATGTTGCAGTTTTATAACTGTAGTGTAAAGCACCCCTCTGGGAAGACAGTGATGGAGTGAATGATGAAGAAAGTTTTTCTTTTTTGGGCCACCCTGCCTTGGTGAGAATCGGCCGATGTGTTAATAAAAGAAAAATAAAATCAAGATTAGAACATTGCTAGAAGATTTATGAATTTCTTACTACTGCATGATTAAAAGCCTTTTTTTATATTCAGCAACAAAAGATAAAAACCTCTTTATCCTTGATGATTTCCTGGATTGGAGGTAGACACATGGAGAATTTTGTCTTGTCAAAAATTGGTACACTGTGTTCTCTCACTTCTAATTCTGCTACAGTGCTTCCAAGACCTGTAGATCAAGAAAATAAGGTGTGGCATTTAGCTTACTTTATAAAACTAACTTCCATTGATCGTGTGTGCATGTGTGTGTGTACTCAACTAATTGTGGTTGTAGGGGTCGAGTCATAGCATCTGGCCCTGCTTCTTCATTGGTCGTTATTAGGTCTGCTCTCTCCCTGCTCCATGAGCTTTATCATACCTCTTCTTAAAGTTATGTATGGACCTGCCTTTACAACATTACTCTTCAGACTGTTCCACTGCCTAACAACTCTATGACTTAAGAAATACACTTCCTAACACCCCTGTGAATCATCTGAGTCTTCAACTTCTAATTATGACCTCTTGTTGCTGTGTCCCATCTCTGATACTCCTGTCCCTATCCACTTTGTCAGTTCCCCTCAGTGTTTCATATGTCGTTATCATGTCCCCCCTATCCCTCCTGTCCTGCAGTGTCATCAGGTCTATTTTCCTTAACCTCTCCTTAGCTCTGGGACTAAGTCTTGTTGCAAACCTTTGCACTTTCTCTAATTTCTTGACGTGCTTGACCATGTGTGGGTTCCAAACTGGTGCTGCATACTCCAATGTGGGCCTGACTTACACATTGTAGTCTTGAATTCCTTACTGATGTGTCAAAACGCTATTATTCTTAGGTTTGCCAGGCACCCATATGCTGCAGCAGTTATTTGGTTGATGCGCACCTCAGGAGATGTGCTCGGTATTATGCTCACTCCAAGATCCTTTTCCACGAGTGAGGTTTGCAGTCTTTGGAACACTAGCCTGTACTCTGTCTGCGGGTTTCTTTGTCCTTCCCCAGTCTTCATGACTGCACTTGGTGGGGTCCAGGAGCCAGTTGTTGGACCAGGCTTGCAGTCTGTCCAGATCCCTTTGTAGTCCAGCCTGGTCCTCATTTGATTGAATTCTCTTCATTAGCTTCACATCGTCTGCAAACAGGGACACTTCTGAATCTATCCCTTCTGTCATGTCATTCACATATACGTACCAGAAACAGCACTGGTCCCAGGACTGATTCCTGTGAAATTCTGCTTGTCACAGGGGCCCACTTGACACTTTGTCAGAAAGGGTGTTATACCTTCCTGATCCTCTAGCTTTTGTACTAATCTCTTGTGTGGAACTGTGTCGAAAGCCTTCTTATAGTCCAAGAAAATGTAATCAACCCCCCCTTCCCTCATTTTACCTCCATCACCTTGTCATAAAAATCCAGTAGGTTTGTGACAGGATTTCCCTTCCTTGAAACCGTGCTGGTTGTGTGTAAGCTCATTCCTTTCTAGGTGCTCCACCACTCTTCTCCTGATAATCTTCTCCATGACTTTGTATACTATACATATCAGTGACATTTGGTCTGTAGTTTAATGCCAAGTGCCTGTCTCCTTTTTTTAATAATAGGGACAACATTCGCTGTCTTCCAGACCTCAGGTAGTCGTCCTGTTTAGATGTGTCGAGTATTGTTAGTGGGACACATAGTGCCCCTGCTCCCTCTCTCAGGACCTATGGAAAGATGTCCAGTCCCACCACCTGTACTGTGTCCAGCACTTTTTGGTGTACCCCACCATTCCACATTTCTGGAGTCCTTTCTGTCCCCAATGAAAATACTTCCTTAAATCTCATGTTGAGCTCTTCACATACTTCTTGGTCATTTCTTGTGATCTCCCATCCTTCCTTCCTTCCTCAGCCTGATTACCTGATCCTTGTCTGTTATTTTCCTCCTGATATGGCTGTACAACAGCTTCGGGTCGGACTTGGCTTTCGATTCTACGTATATCATTTACATATTGTCGCTTGGCTTCCCTTCTTATGTGTGCATATTCGTCTTTAGCTCTTTGACTAATCTTATTTTCCTGTGTCCTTTGTCTTCTATACTTCTTTCACTCTCTATTGCACTTAGTTTTGGCCTCTCTAGACCTTTGGGTAAACCAAGGGCTCGCTCTGGTCTTCCCATTATTTCTGTTGCCCTTGGGTACAAACCTCTCCTCTGCCTCTTTGCATTTTGTTGTAATGTATTCCATCATTTCAGTAACTGATTTTCCCATTAGTTCTCTATCCCAGTGAACCCCATGATGGAAGTTCCTCATGTCTGTGTATTCCCCTCTTTTGTAGTGGCTTCTCCCATCCTACTACTCTTCCTGCTTCCCTCTCCACTTGTAACTCCACTATGTATTCGAAGCTCAGGACCACGTGATCACTAGCTCCATGGGGCCTTTCATATGTTCTCAACATCTGAACTACTCAGGCAAATATGAGGCCCAGTTTTGTTGGTTCATTATCTCCACTTTCTCTCTCTCTCTCTGGTAGTGTCCAATGTTTTGATGCTTGAGGTTTTCCAGTACCTCCATCAACTTAGCCCTCCATGTTTCTGGTCCCCCGTGTGGCTCCTTTTTACCTAGTCAATTTCCTTGTGACTGAAGTCACCCACAACTAGTAATTTTGTCTTGCCCATGCAGCTTTTCTGGCTACCTCAGGTAGTGCGCACCAACCATTGCTCTGTTGTTCTCATCATATTCTTATCTTGGCCTCCTGCTATTCTGTGGTGGGTTATACATCACTGTAATCACCACCTTGGGACCCCCAGTCTGAAGTGTTCCTACTATGTATTCCCTTGCTTCCCCTCTGTCCGCTCCTTTCAACTCCTCAAAACTCGACTGGTTTTTGATGAGCAGCGCAACTCCACCCCCTCTATCTTTCCTCAGGCTCTGATATCCAGTTGGAAAGATGGCATCTATTATCATTCCTGTGAGCTTGATTTCTGTGAGTGCTATGATGTCTGGTGATGCCTCTGTGATTCTTTCATGCCACTTCTCATATTTATTCATTATTCCATCTGCATTGGTGTACCATACCTTCAGCTTCTTTTCCAACACTGTATTCTGTTTTTTTTTTGGGGGGGGGGGGCTGGGGAGTGGCAGGGCACTATGGGAGTCTACTGTGTAGGGTGGGGTCTGTGAGTGTGGAATATGGTTGTTTTAGGATAGTATGCTGGTGCGGGGTTTTGAGAGTGGTTCGGTGGGTGGTTGCACATGCTGCTTCTCCCAACTCTGGTTGTCTCCTGACTAAACTTGTCTCTCTTCCTTTCCCCTTTCGTCTTTGTATTCTTTCTCTCAATTTCTGTCTTTCTGTCATGATCTAGGTACACCCTCTGGTATTCTGCTGTTTCCTTTAGCCGTGGTTCTGCACCGTTCCTGTCTTGAAAATCAATATGACTAGCCGATTTCTTCCCTTCGAGTATCCCCCTATTCTCTGAAAATTTATCAGCTCAGTCATGACCTCCTCTCCTGTGTGATGATATTTTCAATCTCTTTTTTTTCTCTTCCAGTTTTCTTTCTTCGTATGCCCTCCCTTCAATCTCCTGAAGCCCATGAATAAAAACTGACCTCTCCCTCTCCTCTTCCCATTGCTTTTCCCCCTGCATTTCTGGGTCCCACTTAAACATAGCCATTGCTGCTGCCTTTATCATTTTCTGGATCTCCCAGTGGCTTGGTCGTGACTCTGCAGGGGGCCCATGAAATATTACTGCTTGAACCATTAATCGTAATATTGTTTTTATTATGTGCAACTTTAAGATTATTATTCTTATAAACCTCCACCTTGACTACCTCACATTAGTATTAAATACGATTTTAATAAAGTTAACTACTCTTGTCTAGTTTTAAGCAGGTATTATGTATTAGGATTAGTCTGCCCAAAATGAACCAGCATGATAGTGGCTTTCTTTGTACTTAGCAAACCAAAATTGTAATTACACACTGTAACCTTAATAAAGAAATAAAATCTTTATCTTTCTACTCAGCACCTCTCAGTGCTGTTCCTGTGCCCAGCAGCATGCCACTTTCGTTCCTCAACATTTCCTGGTGGCCTGATAGGGCCTTAACATAGGACTTAACTCATTCCTTTCCTTCGGTTTCCTCGTTGGAAATTAGTGTACCTGCTCCTCATGGCATACCCCTTCCATTCTTTGGCTTTATATCTTGCCTCAGTATTTTCAGTTTATCTTTTAGGATCTGTATCCTGGCTTCTTCAGTTTTGATTCAAAGCTTCCACTTCTTGTTCTCTGCATCCATCCTCTCCTCCATTTTAGTGACAAGCTCTCCTAGCTTCCTTTCCCACTCTTGTTCCATCCTTCTCCTTAGCTCTTCCATCCATTCTTCCCAGGTCCATCTTCTGTTCCCCTGGGTGGTTCGACCTCCCCTCTGGGGGTCCTATTTTTTTTTCTCAGTGAAGTTCCTAATGTTAACTTCTCAGTGAAGTTCCCAATGTTAACCTCTTGGTGAAGTTCCCAATGTTAACCTTTTAGTGAAATTCCCAATGTTAACCTCTCAGTGAAGTTCCTAAGTTAACCTCTTGGTGAAGTTCTCAATGTTAACCTCTTGGTGAAGTTCCTAATGTTAATTAACCTCTTGGTGAAGTTCCTAATGTTAACCTCTTGGTGAAGCTCCTAATGTTAACCTCTTAGTGAAGTTCCTAATGTTAACCTCTCAGTGAAGCTCCTAATGCTAGCCTATATCCCCTCTGTCCATGCGTACGTGCGTGTGTGTGTGTAAAGTTTATTTAGGCACAGGTACACACAAGTACAGCTGGACCCACAAGATATAGCTAATGTAATAACACTAGAACTGAAGTCCTGCAGCAAATGGTTAGTAGACAACGAACTATCATTACACCTCGGGAAAATGGAAGCCATACTCTTTGGCATGAAACAAAAACTGAGAAGGGGAAATACTTTTAATGTTCGATGTAATGGGGAACTCATCACTTCAGTTTCCTCAGTAAAATATCTGGAAATCCCCTTTGACCCATGCATGTCAGGAGAAATGATCAGGAACAGTGCAGTAAGGAAAGTGAATGCCAGACTAAAGTTTCTCTACAGACAAGCACAATGTCTACCTACTGAGGCTCACAGGACCCTATGTCTAGCCCTTATACAATGTCATACGGACTATGCTTGCTCTTCATGGTACTCTGCTTTGACAAAAAAAACTGAAAGACAGACTGCAAATCACCCAGAACAAAATGGTAAGATTCATCCTGGACTTGGGTCCAAGAGAACATCTAGGCCAGGACGAATTGCAACAATTGGATATGCTGAATACTGAAGACAGAGTAAAACAACTGAAGTTAAATCACTTTTATAAAATTTCTCACAGTGTCCAGAATATCTTGCTGCTAATTTTGTCAAGGTTGGGAACCAAAGCAATCATATTACAGTGGTACCTTGACTTAAAAGTGCCCCAACTTATGAGTTCTCCGAGTTATGAGCCGTCGCTCGGTTGATTTTTTGCTTTGAGTTGCGAGCCAAATTCTGAGTTACGAGTGAGCTTCAGATACTCCGCCACTAGTTGGAGGTGTATCTGAAGTCAAATCCAACTCTGTACCCAGAGGAATGTCAGGTACTTTGTCCCATCCCACATGCTCTTCCAAGACACAACTAGAAGAATAATACTCCCACACTAATCCCAGATTGTAGCGAGACACTTCGTCCCTTGTTTGGTTCTCGTATAAATCCAGGGAGGAGGTAACCTCTATTTCAACACTCAAGACTTTTCCCAGAAACAGTAAGGTGGGTGGAGCACTGATAATGGTGGGTGGAGTACTGATGGTGGTTGGTGGAGTAGTGATGGTGGTCGGTGTAGTAGTGGTGGGTGGAGTAGTGATGGTGGTGGGTGGAGTAGTGATGGTGGTGGGTGTAGTAGTAGTGGTGGGTGGAGTAGTAATAGTGGTGAGTGAAGTAGTGATGGTGGTGGGTGGAATACTGATAGTGGGTGGAGTAGTGGTGGTGGTGGGTGGAGTACTGATAATGGTGCCAAATGACTTCAAACAGGCGATAAATGACATGCCCATACACTCTGCCCCAGGGCCAGACTCGTGGAACTCCGTGTTCATCAAGAACTGCAAGAAGCCCCTATCACGAGCCTTTTCCATCCTATGGAAAGGGAGCATGGACACGGGGGTCGTCCCACAGTTACTAAAAACAACAGACATAGCCCCACTCCACAAAGGGGGCAGTAAAGCAACAGCAAAGAACTACAGACCGATAGCACTAACATCCCATATCATAAAAATCTTTGAAAGGGTCCTAAGAAGCAAGATCACCACCCATCTAGAAACCCATCAGTTACACAACCCAGGGCAACATGGGTTTAGAACAGGTCGCTCCTGTCTGTCTCAACTATTGGATCACTACAACAAGGTCCTAAATGCACTAGAAGACAAAAAGAATGCAGATGTAATATATACAGACCTTGCAAAAGCCTTCGACAAGTGTGACCATGGCGTAATAGCGCACAAAATGCGTGCTAAAGGAATAACAGGAAAAGTCGGTCAATGGATCTATAATTTCCTAACAGAACACAGAGAGTAGTCGTCAACAGAGTAAAGTCCGAGGAAGCTACGGTGAAAAGCTGTTACACAAGGCACAGTACTCGCTCCCATCTTGTTCCTCATCCTCATATCCGACATAGACAAGGATGTCAGCCACAGCACCGTGTCTTCCTTTGCAGATGACACCCGAATCTGCATGACAGTGTCTTCCATTGCAGACACTGCAAGGCTCCAGGCAGACATCAACCAAATCTTTCAGTGGGCTGCAGAAAACAATATGAAGTTCAACGATGAGAAATTTCAATTACTCAGATATGGTAAACATGAGGAAATTAAATCTTCATCAGAGTACAAAACAAATTCTGGCCACAAAATAGAGCGAAACACCAACGTCAAAGACCTGGGAGTGATCATGTCGGAGGATCTCACCTTCAAGGACCATAACATTGTATCAATCGCATCTGCTAGAAAAATGACAGGATGGATGAGAACCTTCAAAACTAGGGAGGCCAAGCCCATGATGACACTCTTCAGGTCACTTGTTCTATCTAGGCTGGAATATTGCTAGACACTTACAGCACCTTTCAAGGCAGGTGAAATTGCTGACCTAGAAAATGTACAGAGAACCTTCACGGCGCGCATAACGGAGATAAAACACCTCAATTACTGGGAGCGCTTGAGGTTCCTAAACCTGTATTCCCTGGAATGCAGGCGGGAGAGATACATGATTATATACACCTGGAAAATCCTAGAGGGACTAGTACTGAACTTGCACACGAAAATCACTCACTACGAAAGCAAAAGACTTGGCAGACGATGCAACATCCCCAATGAAAAGCAGGGGTGTCACTAGCATGTTAAGAGACCATACAATAAGTGTCAGGGGCCCGAGACTGTTCAACTGCCTCCCAGCATACATAAGGGGGATTACCAAAAGACCTCTGGCAGTCTTCAAGCTGGCACTGGACAAGCACCTAAAGTCGGTGCCTGACCAGCCGGGCTGTGGCTCGTACGTTGGTTTGCATGCAGCCAGCAGTAACAGTCTGGTTGATCAGGCTCTGATCCACCAGGAGACCTGGTCACAGACCGGGCCGCGGGGGCGTTGACCCCCGGAACTCTCTCCAGGTAAACTCCAGGTAGTGATGGTGGTGGGTGGAGTAGTGATGGTGGTGGGTGGAGTAGTGATGGTGGTGGGTGTAGTGATGGTGGTGGGTGGAGTAGTGATGGTGGTCAGTGGTGCAGTGATGGTGGTTGGTGGAGTAGTGAATGTGGTCAGGGGAGTAGTGATGGTGGTGGGTGGAGTAGCGATAGTGGTGGGTGAAGTAGTGATAGTGGTGGGTGAAGTAGTGATAGTGGTGGGTGAAGTAGTGATAGTGGTGGGTGAAGTAGTGATGGCGGTGAGTGAAGTAGTGATGGCGGTGGGTGTAGTACTGATAGTGGGGTGAGTAGTGATGATGATGGGAGTACTGATAATGGTGGGGAAGTAGCGATGGTGGTAAATGGAGTAGTGATAGTGGTGGTTTGTCATCATGGTGGTGGGTGGAGTAGTGATCGTGGTGGATGGAGTAGTGATAATGGTGGGTGGAGTAGATATGGTAGTGGGTGGAGAAGATATGGTGGTGGGTGGAGTAGTGAGGGTGGTGGGTGGAGAATACAATATTTCTTATTTATATGTACATTTTTCTTATTTAAAAACCTGTAACCAAGAAACTGGGGTGGTTTTTTGGGGGCTGGAACAGATTAATGGAATTTCCATTAATTTCAATGAGGAAAATTGATTTGATATATGAGCAGCTGGTCACGGAACGAATTAAACTCACGAGTCAAGGTACCACTGTACTAGAGGGAGAGAGCACAACTTTGTAGTAGCCACAGTCAGTGGTCAGGCTTCAAACACCTTTTATTGTACAGCAATAAAGGAATGGAACAGACTACCTGCACATGTCAAAGCCAATCATAGTATGAACCAGTTCAAGAAGAGTGCCAAAAGGTGCCTAGTGAATGTAGCGACAGAAAGGGAGGAGAATGATTTTTTTTTTTTTAGCTAACACACATGTAAATGTAAATATGTAACTCATTTTACCTTATTCCTAGCATATATCCTTTGTAGTATGATGATAAGATATCTCCTACATTGAATAATAATAACATATTAAAAGGATCCCAATGGAAATAAGTCACTTTGACTTTTTTGGGTTACCCTAGGTTATCCACACATGCTGCTATGTATGATAATCTATGCAACTGTATTTGTGTATACCTGGATAAACTTACTTATCATACATAGTGTAAATTACCTAGGATAACCCCCCCAAAAAGTCAGTGACCTTTTTTTATTGGGGGTCCTCGTAATATCTTATTATTTAAACTGTAAAAGTTAAAACAGCTAAGTAACTCAACTGTATGGTATATGTATGTATGGTAAATATGTGTATGTGTGGATGCACATAAAGAAATACATGTATAGCCAGCAGGATTTGAACCATAGGGATAATGCTATCCCACAGGTTAATACAATGCCATCCTGGAGTTTACCTGGAGAGAGTTCTGGGGATCAATGCCCCCGTAGCCCAGTCTGTGACCAGACCTCATGGTGGATCAGGACCTGATCAACCAAGCTGTTACTGCTGGCTGGACGCACTCCAACGTACAAACCACAGCCCAGCTGGTCAGGTACCAACTTTAGGTGCCTGTCCAGTGCCAGCTTGAAGACAGCCAGAGGTCTATTGGTAATCCCCCTTATGTATGCTGGGAGGCAGTTGAACAGTCTTGGCCCCTGACACTTATTGTGTTGTCTCTTAATGTGCTAGTGACACCCCTGCTTTTCATTGGGGGATACTGCATCGTCTGCCGAGTCTTTTGCTTTCGTAGGGAGTGATTTTCGTGTGCAAGTTTGGTACTAGTCCCTCTAGGATTTTCCAGGTGTATATAATCATGTACCTCTCCCGCCTGCATTCCAGGGAATACAGGTTTAGGAACCTCAAGCACTCCCAGTAATTGAGGCGTTTTATCTCCATTATGCGCGCCGTGAAGGTTCTCTGTACATTTTCTAGGTCAGCAATTTCACCTGCCTTGAAAGGTGCTGTTAATGTGCAGCAATATTCCAGCCTAGATAGAACAAGTGACCTGAAGAGTGTCATCATGGGCTTGGCCTCCCTAGTTTTGAAGGTTCTCATTATCCATCCTGTCATTTTTCTAGCAGATGCGATTGATACAATGTTATGGAATGGAAGGCAGCCAGGTTTGATCCAAGGAGAGGTATTATTATTACATTCAAAAACTGCACTGAATCTTTATGGGTCTAAAACCATCATAATATGCAACAGATGAACTTGCAAATTAACAAAGAAAACTGAAGTTGGTGTAATGAATCAGTTTCAATCAAAAAAGTCATAGTACGCCTGTACTGAAAACACCATAAGGCTTTCTGAAAAAAAAAAAAGTGAAAAAACAAGTTGATAATTAATCCTATGTACTCTTAGATAATTGGAACAATTAAGATAAAAGTATTTAACCGTCAATAAAACATGAGAAGTTGCATACAAGGAAGAGAAGATCTAACTCCTTGCATCAAGATCCCTTCACCGGCACATCTCTTTGTGTGAGAACTTAAATAACACTCAGCCTCAGTTATCTCATCCTGAACATTGTCAAAGACATAATTTAGCAAAATATGTCAGAGAAAATAGCCAAACACTTTACAAACATCATCACTAATCATTATTAATCATTTTTTCGGTGCCTTAGCAACAGCAGCCGAGTCAAGGTCATTACGTCACCGGCTGCTTAACATTAACCTCTTTAATGTTCATTTAACAAATAATGAACATACTAATAAAACATGGCCACAGCATACTTAAAAAAATTAATAGAAACCCTAAATTAATGACGATATTGAAGCTAAAACCCTCAAAACGACTCACCTTTCGGGTACTGCTCCGTACATACCACAGGCAAGTCCAATAATTTAAAAGCCTTCAACAGTCTATTGGATATCTCAACTATCTGTGGGAAAAACTGAACAGAACTTCTGAATTTTTCTTGCATATCACATAGAAACAAGCAAGTATTTCGGGGTACAAACTTCCCCAGGTTCCTTGAGAGTGCAGACGCCATGTTGCTGTTGTTGGGAGTTAAGGGCCAGCACAACATGAGCCGTATTATGGACTGTCTCCCTGGGACCGTCTTTGTCAAATTCAAATGTTTATTTCTCTGTATAAATCACAATGTGTAGTGTACATATTATAAGCTTATTATAAAAGTAAGTAGTTATTACAAAAAAGGCCACTGGTATGACTAGGTATGCCTGGAGTTTACCTGGAGAGAGTTCCGGGGGTAAACGCCCCCGCAGCCCGGTCCATGACCAGGCCTCCTAGTGGATCCGAGCCTGATCAACCAGTAATTGAGGTGTTTTATCTCCGTTATGCGCGCCGTGAAGGTTCTCTGTACATTTTCTAGGTCAGCAATTTCACCTGCCTTGAAAGGTGCTGTTAGTGTGCAGCAATATTCCAGCCTAGATAGAACAAGCGACCTGAAGAGTGTCATCATGGGCTTGGCATCCCTAGTTTTGAAGGTTCTCATTATCCATCCTGTCATTTTTCTACCCGATGCGTTTGATGTTAGGGTCCTTGAAGGGGATCCTCCGAAAATGTCACTCCCGGGTTTCTTTACTTTGGGTTTTTTCGCTCTGTTTTTTTGGCCAAAATTTTGTTTTGTACTCTGATGAATTTTTAAATTTCCTCATGTTTACTATATGGATTTAATTGAGATTTCTCATCGGAACTTCATTTTGGGTTTTCTGCACCCCTTTGAAAGTTTTGGGTTTTGCAGGGGCGTCGAAAGGGGGGGGCGGAGGGGGGGGGGGTCCCCCCGGGTGACCCTTTTTAAGGGGGTGACACTTAGAGTCAAAAGGGGGTGACACTAATGCCCAAAAAATTTTGCTGAAAAGCAAACCCAAGAAAAAAAATTTCTTCTTTTCAAATATGGGCCCTTTTATGGGATTCATAGAACAAATGGGCCTAAAAAGGGGAAAATCATTGATTTTGATGATGTGATAGATGTTTTTTGGCAGGTTTAAAAGGAAGGGAAAATTGAATACAGATTCTTTGAAATTTTAAACCTGTACTAAAGGTTAAATCGGAATTTAGTTTTTTCCCCTTCATTTTTCTTTTTTTTAATTTTTGAAGTTGAATAAATGTGGGATCTTTTAAACCTGTCTCAAAGTAGTATTTGATTTTAATGTTTCCTCAGTATTACTACATTATTTTTTTATCATTAATATATTAGTCCCTTTTTATTAAATTTTTAAACATAATTATAACTTTAAAAAATTCCCTTTTAAGTACTCCCCTTCCCTTATCATTTTCCCCAAGCAATTATATGGACCCATCACTTTTTTTATTAGCCCCTTAGCTCTTATTTTACATTTGTTAAATAATTCAGGTTATTTTTTAGTTTAAGGGACTTTTTAAACTTTGTTTTATATTTAATTCTAACAAAAGTTTCACTACAAAATTTATTTTAAAAAGCATTGATCCTAAACCCAAACCTCTTTTTTTAATGATTTAAAATGAATCAAACAGTTACTGTAATTACTACACTGCAGAACAATCAAAGGAAATTTCTCAGTCCCCAACAACAACAAAAACTATCTTTAACTACAATATCAGATTTTTAAAGCAAGCATTACGATGACCCATAGCTTACAAAATTTCCCTTTACTCCAAAAAGTCCATCATTCACAACTGAAACCTGGTTTAAGCCTGATAGTACAGATGTCTACCCATTCCTGGTTACAAGCCATACACAACTTTTAGGCCAGCCCAAACGGGGGTGGCACAGCCTTATACTACTCAGACCAACTAGAATGAAATCACTAATATTTGCAAAAAGGGATAAACAGGGAATATAAAATAGCTAAATTCAAACCCAAAATACCTAAAAAAACCCTCTAAAATTTGAAAAAACATCTACAGAGTTCCACTAAAACCTTTACCCAAATTTTTTATTTAAAAATTTCAGGAAGTATGATAATTTGATGCACGCATGAAAAAGATACTTACCACTCCCCGGGTTGATTTTAAATTTATAAATCTCCTGCAAGACCGGGACCCACACGTTACGGGAATTAACAAACACAATGAGTAACTGTTTTACTACCAACGTAAAAAAAACCTAAAGATTTACAGAGCTAGTGTTTCCCTATTTGGGACCCCCTTTCCTGGCCCAAACCCCAATACCCCCTTTTAAAAATCAGGCATAATTTACAGAAAATACCACAGCCCCATTTACCCTATTTCCTCAAAACAAATCTTGGTAAACTCCCCCAAAGACACTCCCAAAGTCCCCCCCCTTCAGACTTCACAAAAAGGCAGCCATTAATAACTTCGAAACCCAGCATTAGAAAACCCTTGTTTGGGCAAAATGAGCTAAAATCTAACAGATTTTGACGAATGTATTAATAATTTTCAAAAAAAAGACCCAATACCCTATAAAAAGGCACTGCCCTAAAAAAAAAAACAGATGACAGAAAAAGAGACTGAACGGGTCCCTGGCAAACCCCCGGGCCTTTCTAAAAACCCAAAAATACAAAACACAAATGAAAAAATTTAAGAAGGGGGCCCCACAAAACCCCAAAGCCCAAAACCCAAAACTTTACTCGTCAATCCTAACCACCTGATAAGAAGGGAAAAAAAATTTGTATTATGAAAAACGTTTTACCAAATTTCGAGGTGATATAAAAAAGCCCGGGGAAAAAAACTATCTAAAATTTCTGGGAAAAAAAAGATATCACGAAATAGCAAAATAAAATTAGAAAAATCAGATAACCCCCAAATCCCCCCAACAGAAACAGCAAAAAAAGACTCAATGATTTCCCTTTTCCCCTATAGGACAAAACCTTGCCCCTAAAAACCCCCGCTCAAGATACCCCCCCAAATTTAACTACCTCACCGGCAACTACCCGAAAACCTTTTTCCCAGCTCCGAAACCCCTACGAAAATCTCCCTTAAATTTTCAAACACTAAAAAACAAAGGGAGGAGATTTAAGTTAAACCCTTTCCACCCTTTTTTTTTATTTTAAAAAAAAAAAAAAAGTGTAAAAAATTTCATCTCCAATCATTGCAAAATCTTTAAACAATCCATTTGAATCCTCCCCCTTCCCCATACTCAAAATAGCAAGGGTCACCCGGGTCCCAAAGGGGGGAGACCCAAAAAGAAATTAAAACTATAGGCCAATATACAATTCCCCCTTTTCCAAAAACTTGAAAACTAATTCATAAACCCAATCTACTCCTAAACCCTTTTTCCCAAAAAAAATTTCTCAACCCCCCCAATTTTGGGTTAAAGGGCCCAATAAAAATTTTAATAAAAGGGGCTATTATCACATGCTAGAACATATATACAATGCAAAAGAGAAAAAAAAAGTCCCCCTGGGGGTTTTTCATTGACTTCGTAAAGTTTTGATACAGTTGACCAAGACTTGCTCCACGTAAAAATTTTCCACATGGTATAAAAGGGCACTCCCCTAATTACCTCAAGTCAAACCTCAGCAACAGAAAACCAAAATTTTGACGCCAAAAGGGGAAAAATCTTCTGCGCAACCCAAATTTCAGTTGGTGTCCCACAGGGGAAATGGGCCCTTTGGGCCCCCTTCTCTTTTCCCATACATTAAAAGACCCTTTCCAAAAGCTTCGCAATTCCCCAAAACCCCCACTATTTTGGAAAAATGACACTACAACGGCCCTTTTCCCCCCCAGCCCCGTCCACTAGCCCCCACCGGGAAAAACCGAATTACAGAAAAAATTTTACCCGATGGGACAAAAACTTACACAAACATTTTACAAAACCTACTTATTCGTTTTGGGACAGAGCTACAGATGTCCCTCTTAACATAATGAAAACGGATCACCTATCACAAAGGGTAACAGAGGGAAAATTCCCTTTGGGAAACCACCTTGTTAAAAGGGCTCAAATTTTATACAATTTACAAAAAAATTTCTAAGAAAAAATTTTCCCAAAACTGTAGGCATACTATCGAAGATACGGACTATGTTTCCCCAGTCAGCCCTCCTGGCCCTATATCACTCTCTTATTTACCCCCATCTCACCCAGGGGAATTTTTGAAAGGGGCTCAACAACAGTTTTAACCCCTCTCTACCAATAATTTTCCCAAAAAAAAGGCTGCAGTTAGAAGATAACAAATTCTCACTACAGGCAGAAAACTCCACCAATATTCAAAAACACTAAAAACCCACTCCCCCATACAAAACATCCTTAAAATTTTTAATGCACCTAATTTTCCTACATAAAAACTTTAATTGATATTAACCCCCCCCTCAAAATCTCCTTGCCAACCTCCAAAAGAACACTGACCATAACACAAGACACAGATCACTCTTTGATGTTCCTCGTGTTCATCTCACAATATGCAAAAACTCAATGCACATAAAAGGCCCTAAAATCTGGAATTCATTACCTGTAAATATAAAAGAAACACTACCTGTTTATAAGTTCAAGTCTCTACTCAAAGATCACTTACTCACCCAAAACCAAATAAATACTGAATAACTGAAACCTTATAAATTGTATATCTTAAATGTTTCTCACAATTATATCACATAAATGTTAAACCTAAAACCCAATCTAACTTTATTATTTTTTAAATACACTACCTAACAGAATCCTTCATATGACCTGTCTTTGTAATACTCACTTGTGCTTTATAGTAATCTGTTTACATTAATGTTTTATCACTGACTTCATCATTGCTTAGTTAATCTTAAGTTAATTTTAAGCCAGCCCGTAATGCTATGCATAGTATAAGTGGCTTTGGCATACTGCTCTTATCTGTATTTTTTTGTACCTCTGTATGTGTGCACAAATTTATAATAAATAAATAAATAAATTAATAAAGTTCGGTTTATGGCCTTTAAATGTTCTCATTATTAAACATTAGTCACTGGTCAAGCAGCAGTGATGTAACTGGTCATGCAGCAGTGATGTAACTGGAATTTACTACCCCTATCCCCCCGCCCTTGGATTTCATTGGGTGACACCAAAGATGCTGCCCCGGGTGACACCAACTCTAGCGACGCCTCTGTTTGGTTGATGTCCGCCTGGAGCCTTGCAGTGTCTGCAATGAAAGACACTGTCATGCAGATTCGGGTGTCATCTGCAAAGGAAGACACGGTGCTGTGGCTGACATCCTTGTCTATGTCAGATATGAGGATGAGAAACAAGTTGGGAGCGAGTACTGTAGATTTTTGCCACCGAAGTGGCTAGTTTATTGTGCACCCCATATCCATCCTGTGGACGGTAGTGCAAGAGCATATGGATACACAAAAGGCTAGGAACTAGGCCCCAAAGGGTTAACAGGAATACATATGGATTTATATCTACATATCTATAGTTCACTTATCTGTTACACGCAAATTTAGGAAATTTGCTTAGTATATCTGGTATCTTATTTTCATTAATAAGATATCTTGACATGTCACATAGGTTATTATACTGTCTCTGTATTCCTCAATATGTGGACAAGTAAGCACATAGTGTTCAAGAGAGTGACCATATGCCTGATCACATAATTTACATTTAGTTTGATCATCATCTGTGTGTCTCCCAAACTGCCAGAAGTACTTGTAACCAAGCCTAAGCCTGGCCACTACAACATCAGTCAGTCTGTTCACATTGCACGTTGCTCCATAAACATACTTATTACGTTCATGTTATCATAGTGGGTTATAGATCTACTCAGGCTTCTAACTGCATTCTAAAACAATCATTTTCATTTTTTATTTCCCTTTTAAATGTTTTTCCCTAATGTAGACAGTTATACCAAATTTATATTCTACTTTTCCCCTTTTGGGGTATCTTCTTGGCAACATATAAATTTTACATAAAGGGAGTAATCCATGGGTGGGATCCATAGCAATTTACATTAAAATTCCCTTTGCCCTAATTTTTTAGTATCTATACCGGGGTTTCCCCAATTACATTTTTTGGGAGTCAATGAGTAAGAGCCTTCAGTGAGAATGAATCAGAAATGATGAAAAGGTCAAGTGGTGTAAAAAGTTAGCTTTAGAGCCATTAGGTTGCAAAAAAATTCGTTTGCAGTGTAGCCTCATTTTTAATTCTTATGCCTAATCAAAAAATTTTATAATCTTTTTAACTGGGGAGGTGGCAACAAGAGCAGATGCAGCCCTCCAAAAAGGACCCCTTTTTTAGACCCATCAGTTAATAATTTGTGAAACTTATTACTACCAGCTAGGTGAGAATTTCTTCTTGAGCAGTTGCTCTAACAATGATTTAGGGAAGGGATTACTAGAATGAGTTCTTGGGAGGGACTTGCAGGGATGTGATTTAAAACACATCTTCCCCCGGGGGGGTGAAATGCTCTTGTTGCCCACAGTGATACAGTTCATGAGGTTTAAAACTTAAGCAAATTTTTTTTTTTTTTTTTTTTTTTTATATTTTATTTAAAAAAATCAATACAAAAATAGATAAAGACAAAAAAAGGTCTTACACAGAATAAAATGACACCACACAAACATGAACTTGAGATAACACAAAAACCCTCCTCACCCATACATGAAAACCCCTACACCTATGATAACCAATAACCGACTAATTCCAATTTCATTGTTATATGATTAACAAAACACATCATTATATACATATATTGTCACTTGTAAATTATAAAGTAGGACACCGTATACGTTAAATACAATTAACGTACTGTATTGAGAATAAGGTAAAAACAATATGTTCATCAAACACAGATATATTAATAAACAAGGATCCAACACACTGACACCTCTACAATCATCTAACAGCATGCATAAGAGTAACATACATAAACAATGTCCTACTGCAAAATCAAACACATATATTGAGTATAACGCATCACAAACCATGAAAACACATCATACGCCCAAGTTCATACACATTCACCCGCTACATACCAGGAGGCGACCCCGTTTCCACCCCTGACAGGCCATTAACATAAATACATTATACCATCCCTACCCTGCCCCACCCACCTACTTTACAAATTTAATAAAACCTCTAATGTATGTCTCTATATCCCTCAGAGAAATCCCGCTCCCACCTCCTCCCTAAAGTTCTCTATTACGGCACAACGTTTTATAAAACGTAACAGCCAATACCCTCCTCTTCACCTCACTTACCCCTTTCCCCCTCATTCCCACATAATGTAGACATAAATCTACCATAATGTACCCCACAGCCCTAATAATACTTTCATCCATACCCCCCACATCAAGACTCAATGCCCGCAGAACAGAGAAGTATTGACCACTTATCTATGCAACACCCTGCTCAACCAACCCCTGACGCTCCCCAACCCCTCACAAAAATACACTACATGGAATGCAGAATCCTCCCCGCCACATATTCCACATACCCCCCCCCTCAACACCCGTCTAGCTCGTAAAGACCACTCCCGATGGTAAAATCCCATGCAAAAACCGATACATCACCTCACGTCCACGGGGTTGTAACCTTAACCTACCAAACCTTCTCCATATACATCCCCAGTCATACATGGGGAAAATCCCCTCCACCGGAGCCACAACCCTTTCCGCCGACATCCTACACAGCCTACTTATTTTTACCTTACCCAGATCCCTAACCATCACTGCTGCCCTCAAAATAGTTTCACACTCCCTCAACTCCGTCCCAGAAAACATGCGTTTCAATTTATTGTGTACCTTAACCAACCCCCCCCCCCACTCACACCCTCCCTCATCACCTCCCTTTTAATAAAGATACATTTGACCCTCCTCTTTAAATTCATTAAACCCAACCCCCCCTGACTCACAGGTAACATTACTACATCCCTTCTAAGCCAATCACAACCTGAACCCCACAAAAATTTAAAAAACCCCTCTAAGTATAGTTGCAATTGCCGTCCCCGTTAAAGGGAACACGGCAGCCACATGCCAAACCTTGCTATACAATAAAACGTTAATTACAATGGCACGCTGCACAAGGGTCAAATGATAAGGCCACAATGCTCCCAATCGACCCAGTATCCTTTCTACCAACCTGACCGAATTATTAACACGTGCAACCTCAAGATCATCTGCATAGATTAGACCACAAATTTTTAATGACATCACCCGCTTCTTTACGACTGCACTACCCCACTCGACCCGCTCCCCCCAAGTTCCTAACCCCATAACCATGGACTTCTCCGAATTTACCCTCATACCAGTTGCACATGCAAACGTGTTGACCACTCCATCTAAGGCTTTTATGGACATCCCTTCTCTAACCCAATACAGTAGTATCATCTACATACCCTATGAGAACAGGCCCAAACGCCCCCAGTACCCCCCCCAACCCCTTCACTAACGCCCATATGGCGCTCCACCATTCTATAAAAGGGTCCTGTATGCATGCAAATAAAAGCTGTGACATAGGACCCCTGTCTAAGACCTCTGCCCATGACAATCCTCCCCCCTAATCTTCCATTAATCTGTACTCTCACCATTGCCCCTCTATATAACGCCTCTACCCATCCCACTATTTCTCCCATAGCCCTGTTTCCTAAGGATAGCTCTCAACGCCTCCCGCTCCACCCTATCATAAGCTCCTGCCAGTCTAGTGCAACCAACCCCGCCCCCCCTTCCCCCCCTTTTTCTTCCACGAAATCCCTTAAAAGACCATGTCCCACCCCATAGACCTACCTGGCAACCCAAACTGGGTTTCCGATACAACCCTCCCTACAACACACTTGAGCCTATTTCCTAAAATTTTTGCAAATAACTTATAATCCACGCATAACAATGATATTGTTCTATAGTCCCTGAGCGAACGCTGTTCCTTACCCTTCGGTCCCAAAAAACAACTAACAGCTGTTGCCTGTCTTCCACCCAACCTTCCCCTTACCTTCATCAAGTTCAGTAACCTCACCAAAAAACCTTTTATTAACTCCCAATGCTGTTGATAAAACTCCGCCGGCAGTCCATCGATTCCCGGTGCTTTGCCCTTTCGCATGGCACTCAAAGCTCTCCATATTTCCCCCTCAGTTATGTCCCCCCCCAAAGCTTCCTATCACTGTGTCCTAACCTACATGGCACACTTCCACACACCCTCTCTAAATCCCCTAATCCTACCCCTTCCTCCCGCCAATACTTTTCGTACCACGTATCCGCAAACAACCCCATCCCATCCGTAGTGTGGATTACCTGACCCGCCCTATACCCACCCACCGACTCAAGAACCTCCAAACATGGAATAGCTGTTGCCTGCTGACGTTGTTTTTGTCTGCGCAACACACACGAAGACGGCCTATCTCCCCATAACACCTCCTCCACCCCCGCCATTACTCTCACCGCTTGGACCGCTCGTCCTGAATTTCCCGCAACCGCTCTTTAAGTATCATAATGTTGTCCATCGGATAGACACCTCTACTGTCCCTTTTACATAACAACCTCGTAACCTGTCCTCCAAATAATTAATCAACCCAAATTTTAAAGAATTAATCCTTTTTCCCCTCCCGCACATAATAATGCCGAATCCGTCCTTAGCCACACCATCCCACCACGTCACCACGTCCTCCACACCTTGTACCTCCTCAGTTAATCTCTCCCACAGCTCCCGAAACCCCCCAACCCCTCCTCATCTTCCAACAGACTCGTATTTAATTTCCAATATCCCCTAGAGATACAAGCTAGAGAATCCCACTCTACTTCTACGACAACCGCCCTATGATCTGAAAAAGCTAGGTCAATAGTACGGACAGACTTTGACACTACCTTATGAGATATATACAACCTGTCTAACCTAGCCGCGTAACCTCGCCTCACGAAAGTATGCTCCACCTCCCACGCTCCCCCACCTACCACATCCCTCAACTGAACGTCCACCAATAGATTGCGTAATGCTGTCAACATATGCCCCGCCCTCGAGGTTCCACATCCGCTCTCCTGATCACACAATTCCAGTCCCCACCTACGATGGCCACCTCAGGTAAACCACGGAAAGCAAAAACTAGATCATCACACACAAAATCCCTCTTTCATATCATTTTCAGCTGGTGCATACACACTTACAAAGGTTACCCTCTGCCCCATCCACCACCCATCCACACGCAACAACCCTCCCCCCCCCACCCCCTTCACGTCTTTGCAACACAAACGGCTCGCCTCCTTTATCAATAAACCCACACCACCTTTCAAACGTGCCGATGGCAGAGTCAACACCGTATACCCTTCCACCTCGAGCACTTACCCTCCCTGAAATTATGCTCCTGTAGAAAGACTACGTCCACTCTGTATCGACGTAAGAGAATACGGAAGCATTCCCTCTTCATACCAGTACACAGTCCATTCACATTCACAGTCATGCATTTAAGGCCTTTCTAAAGCTTCCAATCCTTTCTCCTCTCACCCTTCCCAGGCCTCTTGCCCCAGGTCAACATGTGGTTTGTCACCATCCCCACCCCCCCCCTTTTCGATGCCTCTTATCCTGGCTGTCACGAAAAATATACATCCCTCCTCCAGACCTCTGCGCGGGTGTCAGGACATCATCTGAGTCTGACGCAGCCGCCCTCTTCCTGTGACACTCTCTACCGCCATACTGTCTTCCGAAGATTCCTCACAGTGAATATCAACCTCTACTGTGACCTGTCGCACAGAGCTCGGTGACTCTCTCTGTGCCTGCAGTTGTCCTCCGTCCTTCTCGTGCCTGTCCCGCCACACTCTCCTTTCAACTCAGGCACATTTCACGGACCAAGCCATTATCCTCGCCCGAAGAAGGTAAATTTTCAATACCTCGTCGAGCTCCTCCTCCAGCTCTTGCACCTCCTGCTGAATTAGCACGTCCTCCCCCGTCACCGCAAAGTGGCCATTTTTGGCTCCACACAACTCGTGCCACGCCCATCATGCACCACAAGAGACTCTTCCACAATGTCACTCCACAGGACGGCCATCTCCTCGATTTCCTTTGGAATTCTCCTCCACGACATCCACACCTGTAACTGGTGCTCCACCTGTTTGCGCCGGCGCCCTCCACTGCCTCCCACACGTCGCTGCCATATGGTCATACTCCCCACACAACCTGCATGTCCATCGCTGCCCAGCTACGCCACTAGAATCTGGGTCCTAAACTCCGGCATCACGACGTATGACGGAATCGGGTGCCTCAGTGTCATTTTGAGGGAGAATGTACCCTCCGGACGTCCCATGTACGCACCTGCCGCCCACTTGCCTTGGGTTGCCAGATGCACGGTACCATAAGCAGCAAACACCTTCCGTAAGTCCTCCTCGTCAGCCTCGAAGGGGACATTTCGCAACTTCACCCACGTATAGTGGCGAGAGACGTCTATGAGTCGCACTTTGACAGCTGGAGTTACATCAATACTCACATGCTCAAATTTCGTCACCAACGACTCGTACACAGCCGTCGAATTTAACTTGACGAATAGACGATAGGCCCCATTCAGGGCCACACCATAAACCTCATCATCCTGCACTCCGTATGTTTCCCGGATGATTGCCGGAAGTAACACCTGCGCCGTAGAGGGGGAAATCGCCCCACGAAGCAGCTCAACGCCGACAGTGTTTATCCTACGTCGGATACTCAGCGCCATATTGTTGCTATGAGAGCTCTCCTGACAAACAGCAGAGGGGTGCTGTGCACAACCTCACTCCACCGCAGTCAGGCAGCTAATGTCTTAATGCAATTGCACGTTTTCACAATCCATTTAGATCTGTGTGCATTTACCTCTAGACACTCGGTAAGATTCATTGTGACAGTGTCTGGTTCGTTTCTCAACATTCTAATACCGAGTACAGTGTTAATCTCAACAATCCTATCACTGATACTAGAAATACCAAGCTCCTTCCTCATGTTAAGAACTTTTGTAGATCTGGGACAGCCAAGAATAATCCTGAGAGCTTCATTTTGCATTAACTCCAAGGGTCGGAGAGAACTTTCTCTAGCTAATGTCAACATGGGAGCAGCATAATCAATTAAGGACCTAAACATAGGCTATGTACATCTTTTCTCACGTTTCTCACATTAGCACCATAGTTGGGGTTGTAGTCAGCAACAGCTTTGAGAGCATTTAGCCTAGCTTTGCATTTCTTATTTAGTTGTGGTGTAGTGGATCTGTTAAAGGGTACATCTACACCAAGATATCTGTAAGTTTTAACGTAGCTAATGATTTCACCCTGCAGATAGGTGGGTGGGGGATGTCGTTTGCTTGTTAATGTCTTTGTTTTAGAGGAAGATGTTATGAGGCCTAGTCGATTACAAATTGCTTGAACTTCATTAAGAATGGTATTCATCTTCTTATGCCCTGTTGTATGGATCATGATATCAGCATAGCTTATAGCTATATGTTTAGGTGAGGCAGGTAGAGCATTTAGGAGAGCATGGGAATAAGAACTCCTCCCTGCGGTGTACCTAAAGACATTTCTTTAGACTCACTTCTAAAGCCTTGGTAAAGGACAGAGGATACTCTATTTGACAGGTATCATATTATCCAGCAAAGTAAGCTACCACCGATATTCATTTTGGCTAGTTCATGTAGTATAACGGTTCTGTTCGCAATATCAAATGCAGATTTTAGATCAAGAAAAGTGGTAAAACTAGTAGAGGTGTGTGCAGTGAGAATGGTGGAAATACAGTTCTGCACACTTTTACCTTTCATGAACCCATAGAGGTAGGGGGAAAGTTGGTGTCTGATTCTGTAGTACAGTCTGTTAAGTATCATTCTTTCAAAAGTTTTACAAAGACAACTAGTTAAGGAGATCGGCCTAAATGTATCGGGATGTTGGGGCTTAGGCATAGGCACAATAAGACTATTGTTCCAGGAAGTAGGAAGAACGCCCTCAGTGTAACTGAGATTATACAGTGCCAACAAAGAGTTATCAGGCACGTGCCTTAGAGTTCTGAGAATATCATAGGTTATACCATCCTCTCCAGGAGCAGTTGATCGACCTTTAGTTAATGCATTATCTAATTCATACTCGGTAAAGAGGCAATAACTCTCATCAATATTTTGACTCATAAAATTAATCAGTTTCATCATTTCTTCAGAAGTACTCTCTAAATTTTTTCTAATATGAGATGGAAGGTTTTCATGCCTGGATGTTTTGGACCAGTCATTTATGAGGTCATTTGTTTTTTTCAAGAGGAAAGGGGGTGAGCAACATTGCCAGTCCCTTTTTCCTGGTTATTTTATTTATACCTTTCCAAGCCAAACTCAAAGGGGTGGACCTATTTAATCCACTAACAAACTGTTCCCATTCCTGTTGCCTAAGTTCTTCCTTTCTATTCCTTGCATTTGTTAGTGCAGCTTGGAACGTTCTGAGCAGGTCTGGGGTTCTACATTCACGGTATGCTTTACCAATCCTCCTAGCTGCATGTGTTAGATTGCGTAGCTGTAGATTATTATAGTATTGACATTGATTTTTATTGTTATTTATAGTGGAGGGTCTTTGTTTCCTATTCCTGCCCACTTGATCTGTGAGGACACTCTCAATAGTGGTAACTAAATCATCATTAAATTTTTGTGTGCCAATGGGCTCGTAATTCTTATACCATTGATCCAAGTGGTTAATAAAGTTGTCTCTGTGTTCTGGTTTGAGAATAAGTTTCCTCCTTCTGTATTTAGCTCCTTGATTGCTGGAGATGTGATCAAGATTGACAGTTGTTAGTCTTGGGAAGTGATCAGATAGAAGATCATCAACTATGACAGAGTCATGCATCGTATAACGTACTGTGCCTTGTGGAACAGAGCTTTTCACCGTAGCCGCCTCGGACTTTACTCTGTTGACTACTACTCTTTGTGTTCTGTTTGTGAGGAAATTATAGATTCATCTACCAACTTTTCCTGTTATTCCTTTAGCTTGCATTTTGTGCGCTATTACGCCATGGTCACACTTGTCGAAGGCTTTTGCAAAGTCTGTATATATTACATTTGCATTCTTTTTGTCTTCTAGTGCATCTAGGACCTTGTCGTAGTGATCCAGTAGTTCAGACAGACAGGAACGACCTGTTCTAAACCCATGTTGCCCTGGGTTGTGTAACTGATGGGTATCTAGATGGGTGGTGATCTTGCTTCTTAGGACCCTTTCAAAGATTTTTATGATATGGGATGTTAGTACTATCGGTCTGTAGTTCTTTGCTGATGCTTTACTGCCCCCTTTGTGGAGTGGGGCTATGTCTGTTGTTTTTAGTAACTGTGGGACGACCCCCGTGTCCATGCTCCCTCTCCCTCTCCCTCTCCTAGGTATTTCTGGCAGACTAATGCTATTTCTAACTCTATATTGACACAGGTTATGAATCATACTGGTATTAAAGTGAGTTATCTAAATTTACAAAAGTGAGGTAGTTCAACGTCTTTAAAAAATTAACAATTAGTTCAGGTCACTTGTTCTATCTAGCTGGAATATTGCTGCACACTAACAGCACCTTTCAAGGCAGGTGAAATTGCTGACCTAGAAAATGTACAGAGAACCTTCACGGCGCGCATAACGGAGATAAAACACCTCAATTATTGGGAGCGCTTGAGGTTCCTAAACCTGTATTCCCTGGAACGCAGGAGGGAGAGATACATGATTATATACACCTGGAAAATCCTAGAGGGACTAGTACCGAACTTGCACACGAAAATCACTCACTACGAAAGCAAAAGACTTGGCAGACGATGCACCATCCCCCCAATGAAAAGCGGGGGTGTCACTAGCACGTTAAGAGACCATACAATAAGTGTCAGGGGCCCGAGACTGTTCAACTGCCTCCCAGCACACATAAGGGGGATTACCAACAGACCCCTGGCAGTCTTCAAGCTGGCACTGGACAAGCACCTAAAGTCAGTTCCTGATCAGCCGGGCTGTGGCTCGTACGTTGGTTTGCGTGCAGCCAGCAGCAACAGCCTGGTTGATCAGGCTCTGATCCACCAGGAGGCCTGGTCACAGACCGGGCCGCGGGGGCGTTGACCCCCGGAACTCTCTCCAGGTAAAATCCAGGTAATTAACGGGAATGGTCTAGTCTTGGCATGATACAGTTTGTATTAAAGGTCCTATAATGGAGTGTCTTAGACAACCTTATAACTAGTTTAAGAATTATGTAGCAAAAGCTATATTCAGAATTTTATGTTGACAGTTATTAGTGTAAATTAGGGAAAGTCACAGATATCAAATAAGTGTATTGTAACCTGATTCATTGTTTAAGCAGAAATATGTGACACATGACTGCATCTGGAAAGCCCATTGTTATGCAGAGAATTTCGGGAATAATACGAATTTTGGTACATATTATTATTATTATTATAATCAAGGGGGAAGCGCTAAACCCGGAGGATTATACAGTGCCTGGGGGGGGATGTGGAAGGCATTCAGGCTTAATTCGGGGAACTGGAGCACAGATCCAATTCCCTAAATCAAGAGCCCCTCACCAACATCAAGGAACCTTCCTTGAGGGGATTTTGGTACATAGAGTTCATTTTTTTACAACGATCTTGACAGCGCAGATTTTACGGGCGCGTAAAAGGTGCATTATATAGATTAATTAACGTAAGGTAACCATGTGAAGATCCCCTCAAGGGAAGTTCCTTGGAGCTGGTGAGAGGCTCTTGATCTAGGGTATTGGATCTATGCTCCAGTTCCCTGAATTGAACCTAAATACCTTCCAGCCCTTCCCCTATACAGGCGTTGTATAACTCCTACGGGTTTAATGCTCCCCTACGATGATAATAATAATAATAACTCGGTAAAGTTACTGAGTTATTATTATTAGTACAAGTTAATATATTAAATCAATGTTATATTTCAACCAAATTATCAATACAAGAAATGGTTATTCTCCCTGTCTGTAACTTTATTCACAAGGTGTTCTTAATTCATTTCCTAAATTGATTTATACTAAGACTGGCTTTGACATCAGCAGGCGACCCATTTCATCATTTTATCGTTGTGTAATATAAGGTGTTTAAAAAGGCCACCTACAGTAGGTACTACACATTTTTAAACACCTAATTGGTTGCAGGGGTCGAGACTCAGCTCCTGGCTTCCCATTTTACAATCTTGACAAATTTCAGCTGCTTTATTGTCCAAAAGTTGGCGGAGAAGGTAACATATATTAGTTCGATAGATTTATTAATATGGGAAACAAATGGACAATGCAACATCCCAGTAATTCCAGGAACAGCTGTTTAAAAATGACCACTGGGTC
>NC_069401.1:4990378-5009199 GCF_026875155.1 Cherax quadricarinatus
ATGCCCTTTAGGTAAAAACCGCAGGGGGATTCTTATCCCATGCTTTTTAATATTCTGATTAATGCTCTCCTAAATGCTCTACCTGCCTCACCTAAACATATAGCTATAAGCTATGCTGATGATATCATGATCCATACAACAGGGCATAAGAAGATGAGTACCATTCTTAATGAAGTTCAAGCAATTTGTAATCGACTAGGCCTCATAACATCTTCCTCTAAAACAAAGATATTAACAAGCAAACGACATCCCCCACCCATCTATTTGCAGGGTGAAATCATTAGCTACGTTAAAGCTTACAGATATCTTGGTGTAGATGTACCATTTAACAAATCCACTATACCACAACTAAACAAGAAATGCAAAGCTAGTCTAAATGTTCTCAAAGCTGTTGCTGGCTACAACCCCAACTATGGTGCTAATGTGAGAATCGTAAGAATGATGTACATAGCCTATGTTAGATCCTTAATTGATTATGCTGCTCCCATGTTGATATTGGCTAGAGAAAGTTCTCTCCGACCCTTGGAGTTAATGCAAAATGAAGCTCTCAGGATTATTCTTGGCTGTCCCAGATCTACAAAGTTCTTAACATGAGGAAGGAGCTTGGTATTTCTAGTATCAGTGATAGGATTATTGAGATTAACACTGTACTCGGTATTAGAATGTTGAGAAACGTACCAGACACTGTCACAATGAATCTTACCAAGTGTCTAGAGGTAAATACACACAGATCTAAATGGATTGTGAAAACGTGCAATTACATCAAGTTTTATAACCTGCATGAACTGTATCACTGTAGGCAACAAGAGCATTTCACCCCTCCGTGGAAGATATGTTCATTTAATATCACATACCTGCAAGTCCCTCCCAAGAAGCTCATTGCTAGTAATCCCTTCCTTAAATCTCTTGTTAGAGCAACTGCTCAAGAAGAAATTTCTCACCTAGCTGGTAGTAATAAGTTATCACAAGTTATATACACTGATGGATCTAAACAGGAGTCTTCTGGCAGGGCTGCATCTGCTCTTGTTGCCACCTCCCTTGTTAAAAACGATAATAAATTTGAGTTAGGCATAAGAATTAACAACTGGGCATCTACACTGCAAACTGAATTCTTTGCAATCCTAATGGCGCTAAAGCTAACCTATGACACTGAGCTTGACTATCATCATTACTGATTCTATGTCATCATTGAAGGCTCTTGACTCATATAATGACTCCAACAACATGCTCATTGGAGAAGCCAGGTATAGATACTCAAAATTAGGGACAAAGGAATTAATGTACAATTGCTATGGATCCCATCACACATTGGATTACTCCTTCATGATAAAGTTGATATGTTAGCCAAGAAGAGTACCCAGAAGGAGAATGTAGAATATAACTTTGGTATAACTGTGTCTAGCATTAGGAATAATATTAGGAGAGAAGTAAATAATGAAAATGATTGTTATAGGAATGCAGTTAGAAGCCTGAGTAGATCTATAACCCACTATGAAAACATGAACGTAGATAAGTATGTTTATGGAGCAACTTGCAATGTGAACAGACTGACTGATGTTGTAGTGGCCAGGCTTAGGCTTGGTTACAAGTACTTCTGGCAGTTTGGGAGACACACAGATGATGATCAAACTAATGTAAATTATGTGATCAGGCATATGGTCACTCTCTTGAACACTATGTGCTTAATTGTCCACTTATTGAGGAATACAGAGACAGACAGTATAATAACCTATGTGATATGTCAAGATATCTTATTAATGAAAATAAGATACCAGATATACTAAGCAAATTTCCTAAATTTGCTTGTAACAGATAAGTGAACTATAGATATGTAGATATAAATCCATATGTATTCCTGTTAACCCTTTGGGGCCTAGTTCCTAGGCCTTTTGTGTATCCACATGCTCTCGCGCTACCGTCCACAGGATGGATATGGGGTGCACAATAAACTAGCCACTTCGGTGGCAAAATCTAATCTCGGAGGGTTGGTATCCCCAATGCCCGCAACCTCCGCCATATTGATTCGCATTACTGCCACACACTCCTTATTTCCTCCCATTTTGATTATGTTTAAATAATTAAAAATGTAGTTTTACAGGAATTGACATTAAACAATGCTTATTAATCATTACAAATTTATTATAACAAATTATTGTTAGCTAACATTGCAATAAGTTATTAAATTTGACAACAATGAGTGCAGCACTTTTAAGTTTACATAAATCACTCCATCTCTTTTCTCGATTATAAATTAAGATTTAGTGCATATTAGTGATGTTATTAATGCCAGATATATAAATAAGATATTGAAAATAAAGAGGACACATTTATTATATATAAGAAAAGTAATAAATAAATAAATAAATAAATAAAAGTATTTGACATGGTGAGAAGTGGCAACTGATGCTGGTACCTTAGGGAGCAACTAGCTATTTATACCAAGCACTGTTGCCGCCACACACTCAGTGTTCTTCTCTTACTGCTAAATATTGCTTAGTGATGTTAAGGTACTCTTCTACAAGCTGTGATTAATAATGGGGAGGCAGTCAGGAACATTCTATCCCGTTACTCATGGGGTAAAACACAGACGAAGGAGATTGAGAGAAGCTATGGCGTAAGTTAATATTATTGTAGTTGCCTGTGTATTGTTCCAGGGGTCGTTTCAGTTACTGTCTTAATCGATACAGAGGTCAGGCTGCACTGCAAACCTGTATAGCATTTTTCTGCATGATCATAGTAGCAAGTCAGTATAAGACGCAGATACACGACTACTAAATCTCATTGATAGACTTCGGAGATTCATTAATATTTATGTCAGTAAGCATGATTGTCAGCGTATGAAAAATTTAGGCTTCTATTTTGTTGTATTCGGAATAAAGTGAGAATTTGATTGAGTGGCATCAGTAGGATAAAAAACACCAGCCAAGAGGCACTTGGTGACTCAGCTCGTCTCTTCCTTAGCTAAGAACAAAACATTTCTTCCTTTCCGATGTTAAAATTCAAATGCTAGGTTATCAAACTAAGTTGGTCTTCAGTATACAATTTTTTTTCCTACACTTTGCCTTAGGCTTCGGGTAGGTAAACATTCTGGTAATGTAGGGAAGGTGAGGTGTTGTCAGTTGTGGGTGTGAGTGTGGGGGTATGGGATTGGGAGGTGAGGTGTTCCCAAAGGCAGGGGCATTAATATAATAATCTTTATTTCTACAAGTACATGTACAAGGTATACAGACCTAGCTGACATCAGTGACATACTACTATATAGAAAGTCTCTTGTTATGCAGAGCATTTTGGGCAAGTTAGGTTAGTTTGATACCCAGGATGCGACCCACACCAGTTGGTTAACCCTTAAACTGTCCAAACGTAGATCTACGTTTTTTCAACATTTGAAAGTATGTAAAAAAAGATTTTTTTTTATACATTTGAAAACGTGTAAAAAAAAAAACTTAGATCTACTTTTTTTTTTTGTTATATTTGAAAATATGTAAAAAACCGTAGATCTACTTTTGGAGCACTACGCATGTTTGGACAGTTATAAGGGTTAACACCCAGGTACCTATTTACTGCTAGGTGAACAAGGACAGGAGGTGTCTTAAGGAAACATGCCCAGATGTTTCCACCCATACCGGGGATCAAACCATGAACTTCATTGTGTGAGCCGAGTGAGGGTGGAGGAATGGTGTTGGGAGGTGAGATGTTGCCAGAGGCTGGGATGAGGGCAGGGAAAGATGGCCACATTGGTCACTGGACCAGATTAGGAGGCTGTTACACTGTTCTCCTTCCATTTAGAAAAGAAAAATTTGGGTGGTTGACACATTTGGGGAATATATAATAGCTAAATTCAAATCCAAATACCTACAAAAACCTCTCGGTGATAAACATCTACAGAGTACTACAGTCAAATATTAGTTGTTTTAGTGAAAACCTAGGAAGTATGCTAACTGATGCACATATGAATGAAGATCACTTACTACTCAGGAGACTTCGATATAAATCTTCTGCAAGACCAGGACCCATATGTAATAGAATTCACAAACACTATGAGTAACTGCATGTTGCTACCAGCAGTAACAAAACCTACAAGAATTACAGAGACTAGTGTTTCCCTACTAGATCACATCTGGACCAACACCATATCCCCTTTAAAATCAGGCATAATCACAGATAATACCACAGACCACTACCCTACCTTTTTCATAACCAATCTTGGTAAATTACCCCAAGACACTACTAAAGTAACCTTCAGGCTTCATAATGAGACAGCCATTAATAACTTCACAACAGCAATGACAAACATCGACTGGCAAACTGAGCTAGAAATCTATACAGGTACTGACGAATGTATTAATAATTTTCTAAAAAAGACCCAATACCTCTATAACAAGCAATGCCCTAAAAAAATTAAACAGATGACAGCTAAGAGACTAAACAGTTCCTGGCAAACACCCAGCATCCTCAGATCCATAAATATAAAGCACCAGTATGAAAAACAGCACAGAAGGGGTCGCATAACCAGAGACCAAACAAAACGTTACTCGTCTATCCTAACCAGCCTGATAAGAAGGGCAAAAAAATTGTATTATGAGAACAGATTATCCAACTTAAAAGGTGATATAAAAAAGACCTGGAAAACCCTATCTGAAATTCTAGGAACAAAAAAGATATCAGGAAACAGAACAATCACACTAACAGAACCAGATGAACCCCTACTCCCACCTACTGAAACAGCAAACGGACTCAATGTTTTCTTCTCCACCATAGGAAAAAACCTTGCGGGTAATATCCCAAGCTCAAATACCCCACCCAATGACAACCTCGCTGGCACCTACCCGAACACACTATTCCTAGCTTGGACTAACCCAACAGAAGTCTCCCTTATTATCAACACACTAAAGAACAAGACAGGAGATTTAAATACCTTACCACCCTTTATATACAAAAAAGCTTCACACGTGCTGTCACCAATCATTGCAACACTCTTTAACAAATCCATCGAATCCTCTACTTTCCCTACAGTTCTCAAAATAGTGAGGGTCACCCTGATACATAGAGGAGGAGATCAAGGAGACTTGAATAACTAGAGGCCAATATCCAACTTACACCCTCTCTCTAAAATCTTTGAAAAACTAATTCATAAGTGAATCAATTCCTACCTCATCTCCCACAACATACTCAACCCCTGTCAGTTTGGGTTCAGGCCTAATAAAAATACGAATGTAAAGTAAAAGGACACAAGTGCAACTAATGTGACATTTTACTGTGGCAACGTTTCACTTCCCAGGAGCTTTGTCAAGCCGTTTGTCAACATTTCGCTCCTGGAGAGCGAAACGTTGCCACAATGTCACATTAGTTGCACTTGTGTCCTTTTACTTTACATATTGTCAGTAATTCTACCAACTTTATTACAAAAATACAAATGATGCTATTATGTACATGCTAGCACAAATATGCATTGCACTCGAGAAAAAAGAAGTCCCATTGGGGATCTTCATTGATTTACTTAAAGCTTTTGATACAGTTGACCATGATTTGTTGCACATAAAATTATCACGCTATGGTATAAGAGGGCACTCCCTCAATGACCTAAAGTCATACCTTAGCAACAGAAGCCAATGTGTGTACACAAATGGAGCAAACTCTTCCACACAGCCAATTACAGTTGGTGTCCCACAGGGAAGTGTCCTTGGCCCTCTTCTCTTTCTCATTTACATAAATGACCTACCAAATGCATCACAACTACTCAAACCCACAATATTTGCAGATGACACTACATATGTCTTCTCTCACTCAAGCCCAGTCATACTAACCAGTACTGTAAATACCGAATTACAGAAAATATCTACCTGGATGATGATTAACACACTTACTCTCAATATTGACAGAACCTACTACATTCAGTTCGGGAACAGAACTACAGATGTTCCTCTTAACATAATGATAAATGGATCACCTATCACAAAGCTCAGAGGAAAAATTCTTAGGAATCCACCTTGAGAAAAGACTCAGATTTCAAACGCATGTACAAGAAATTTCCAAGAAAATCTCCAAGACCGTAGGCATACTATCGAAGATACAGTACTGTGTTCCAGTCAGCCCTCCTGGCCCTATATCACTCGCTCATTTACCCCTATCTCACCTATGGAATATGTGCATGGGGCTCAACAACAATAAATCATCTCAGACCATTAATTACCCAACAAAAGGCTGCAGTCAGAATGATGATAAATTCCCACTCCAGGCAGCATACTCCACCAATATTCAGAACTCTAAACTTACTCACCGTACAAAATATCCATGCTTATTATTGTGCCTACTACATACATAGAACACTAAACTCGGATATAAACCCTCCCCTCAAACTTCTTACCAACCTCAACAGAACACATGTCCATAACACAAGGCACAGATCACTCTGATGTTCCCCATGTCCATCTCACACTATGTAAAAACTCAATTCACATAAAAGGCCCAAAAATCTGGAATTCATTACATGTGAATATAAAAGAAATACTAAATAAACACTGAATAACTATCTCATAAATGTATAACCTGTGACCCTATCAAACTGTTTTTTTTGTTTTTTTAATTACATTACCTAATAGAATACTCCATTCTCTTGAATGTACAGTAACTCGTCTAATGACCATATGACCTGTTTCTGCACTACAAATCATTGATTTTACTCTATCTGATTCGATTATATTATATAATGGTATGTTACAAATTTGTACGACTTTAATGCTTCTTATTTGAATTACTCGTTTGTACTTCATGTTGTAATTTGTTTACTGTAATTTTTACCACTGAATATATCATTGCTTAGCTAATCTAAAGTTAATTTTAAGCCTGCCCATAATGCTCTGCATACAAGGGACTTTTGGCATGTACACCCAATCATTATATTTCTTTGTACAACTATGTATCATGTCCAAATAAAAAATAAATAAATAAATTAAAGCCTATTATATACGAGGGCCATTAACCCCTTCAGGGTCCAAGGCCAAAATCTGAAGTGGTGCTCCAGTGTCCAAGAAATTTTGAAAAAAAAAAATATATATTTTTTCTTACAGAATTAACCCTTTCAGGGTCCGTCCCGTAGATCTACGGCTTTACGTTCAGGGTCCAAACCGTAGATCTACGTCATGAGCTCAGCTCACTCTGATAAACTGTGAGTGGTAAATTTGGGCCTAGATATGAGAGAATACATCTGTGTGGTATGTGTGCACCACATAAAACAAATCCTGCAGCACACTGTGTATAATGAGAGAAAAAAACTGAGACCGTGATTTTCGATTAAAACAGCGACTTTGCAGCGTTTTTTCGTATGTTTTTTATAGTTGTATTTGTGATTTCTTGGTCTCATTTGATAGAATGGAAGACATATCACAGAAATAGAGATAATTTTGATTGGTGTTAGACTGGAAATGGCTTGAAACTGAGCTCAAAGTGGCGGAAATGTTAAATTTTTGCTGATGTTCAAGAGTAAACAAACGACCTCACACGTCTTATACACGCCAGCTGGTGGGTCTAATATACATTCACAAATGTGGTGATGATATTTATACAATTATTACAATATTGCATAACAGTAAATCTTTCTATTTTTTGGTGTGAATAAAAATTCATTATGTGAATAAAAATTCAAAATGGAATTTATTTGTAAAGCCTCAAAACATAACTAATGAACAGAGGAAATGTTAGTTTAGTGCCAGGAATACCTACATTGTTTATTCTGGACCCTATTTTGAAATTGGAATATTTTGAACTTTGTGTTAAATTGGCCAAATTACCAATTTCCGGTCACTTTATTTTGTAGTTGAAATGGTTGACTTGGCGATTTCTTGTGCTCAATCGATAGAATAGAAGTAATACTAGTGAAATGCTAGGAATTTGGTCGACTGGAATAATGTAATTGGCCTAAAATGGGAGTCAAAGTCGGCAAAATCGCCGATTCGTAAATATCGCTGACACATCAAAATTCACGAGAGCATAATTTCGTCAATTTTCCATCAAATTTCGTATTTTTTGTTTTATTACCTTCACAAAAAGATTCTCTACCATTTCATAAGAAAAAATAACAATTTTTTTTTTTTTTTGAAAATTCTTGGACACTGGGGCACCACTTCAGATTTTGGCCTTGGACCCTGAAAGGGTTAAAGAGCATATTTTTGTGAAGGTAATAAGACAAAAAAAAAAAAAATTCTGATCATTACTTACCGAGATACAGTGCCAAGAAGTTTGTCCAAAATGATGTGGTGGCGGCAACATCGATGAATTTCACATATGCGCATTACTTTATTTAGCGGTTTTTGTAGTTTTTTCTTTTCTTTTCCAATTTTTTCTTTTCCTACTAACATTTGGGTCCTGAGAGACCAATACTGTATATAATATATATATATAAACTCACTGTATTGAACACAACCACACTAAATTTATTATCGTATTATTGTTTACCATTGTTGTTTATTATAATAAACATGCACAAATCTTGTATAATACTAATGTTCTATCATATATTTACAATCACTGGACATGGTTTTAGAACTGCTGGAGCTTGTGGAACTCCTTGAAACAAGGCACGATACACAGAGGCACCTTACATTCCTCACACATAAACCGAGTGTTTTTGCGTCTTTGTTGCCGTTGTTTTGTTTGTGCACAGACGATGCATCTCTTCTGAGCAAATTTCTTCTGAGTTGAAGGAAGCTGTATTATGAAATGATCACCTTCCCTCCTCAAATGCTTGGGTATATCCTGAGTAATTCGATGACCTTGTTGTATAGCAGTGTCTTACTTTACTTCATTAGGTTTTGACACAGAAAAACAAAATTCACCATACAGGGTCGTTGCCAGTCTTCTTTGGTACATAATAATGCATTGAGCATTGAAATGTCCATGGATGGAAGAAAAGTTTTCATGTACCACTTGTAACTCTTAAGAACACAATCAACAAAACCAATCTGCATGTCACATTTGTCAACCAAGCGCATGTTTTGTGTATAATCAATCACTGTCACTGGTTTTCGAATACGTTCATTAGTCACTCAATCAACTTTGCCACTGTCTTGCATTTCATTACGTGAATGGTTGTCAACAATGTGACATCTTGTTGTCATGCCACCGTAATGCCATGATGTCATTGGCAGTAAATGCCTGCACGTCATCACCACGAGCGCCTGCGTTGAGCCTGGGCACATGTTTACGATTAGAGCGCACTGTGCCACACACATCGTCTTGTTCCACATCGCATGAAATCACTGAGTAATGGGCTTGTGTACCAGTTATGGGTATATAATGTATGCCCCTTATCTAGATAAGGTGCCATCATGTTTTCCCTAAACTACGTCACCTGAGATACCCAATAACATCTTGGTATCTTTCAATGTTTTACTTCCCGTGTATAAACAATATCCAACACCAGGCCACTGTCACAGTCACAGAGTACAAACAGTTTTATACCAAGCGTTTCCTCTTGCTCGGTATATACTGCTTGAATGCAGTCTTCCTTTGAAAAAAAATCAAAGACTCGTCAATTACAAGATTCTTGAATGGATAAAAGTAAAAGCTGAACTTTTGTTTGAGATACATGAAAACATTTCTAATCTTTATAACCTTCACTTCTGTCAGGCCTGGTTTTGGTCAGAGAAGTGCAACATACGTAACAGTAAGATAAACCTGTTCACCGGGATGATTCACTGAAGACCGGGTAGAAATTAGCCGATTTGGGGGCCCAGTATGCTTTTATATTATGCTTATAGACATGAGGCATAAGCATTATTGTTGCAAAAAGCAAATACTTTTCTGCAACAGTCGTCTCTTTCCACCTGTGTAGTCTTGACTGTGGTGATATGATCGTATTTGCCATGGTGTACTCAAAATACTTATTACTTTCCCTGGCAATAGTTTCCATCAATGGCTGGTCAAAGAATTCCAGTTCATTGGCCGTGGTTCCAAGGGGACAAGTAGGTAGAATTCCACTTTGAGAGTCATCAAAGTGGTGGGGCTTGGGAATAAAATTGGGATTTTGCTGCCAATCCCAGATACGGTTTGCTGGTGGTTACTGGACATCATAGGCTGGTTGTGCGGGTGGTTGTGGTGGGCTGGTGGCTGACACTCTGCTTTGTCCTTGAACTGAGTCAGCAGCGTGGGTCCCAGCCTGGGCTGGCGAGTCACGCATGGCGGTGCCACTACCATCACCACTACCACCATCTACTGATGCCTGTGGTCTATCCATGCCAAGTGTAGCCACATCATCCTCACTATCAGTATCTAAACCTGGTGTATGGCCACGGGATGTACTCCGGGATGTACTCCGTCCCCTGGGCACAGCATAGGGTACACTACCCGAGCGCATGCGGCGGCGCACATACCGACGCTTCACTGGTGAATATGATTCCTCACTATCACTACTCGAATGATCGTCAAGCGCAATAAAATCACAATCCACGTCACTATCATCATTATTACTGAAGTCAGAGGCCTGGCCACGTGAAAATATTAGTTTTCTCTTGCGTTGAGGTACAACCGACCGTGAGTCTCGAGTGCCCACACCAGAGGTAGAAGGTTGAAGATCGTCAGGGTTTTCTGCACTATTATCGATATCCTGGTCATTTCTTTCGGTCACTAACTGATCAAAATCATAGAATTCGTCTTCATTTCCACTTCCATCAGTGTCAGAACTATCAGATAGGAAGAGGAGAGTCCCAATTTTCCAGGGAGTGAGAGCTGACTTGCGACGAGGCATGGTGAACAAGGGTAACTGAACCGGCGTTCCCACAATGCTATGCGGGTGCCTAGATTTTTTGTTTATGGCGTGCACCCACCACGCAGACCCGTTCTCTCACATGTAGGCCTATGAGCGCTTTCGCGCTAAATTTGACGGCCCTAGAATTTTGGCGTAGATCTATGGTTTGGACACTCAACGTGAAGCCGTAGATCTACCGGACAGACCCTGAAAGGGTTAAGGCTGTTGGTTACCTGTCAAGAATATTTTAATATCTAAAATAGGGATTAAATTGAATCATATACACAAACATAAACCTCTGCAATCCACTCTACTCTCATTCCATGGCACAGTAATGTGGGTTTCATGCACTAATTAATGAAAGAGTCAGCCTTCCTTGGGAGACTTCAGAACTTTTGCTGTCTTGTGATAGCTTATCTCGTATGTTAAGGTCACAGTTGGGGGGATGGGTGAGTTACACTATATTCATTGGGAAGTGCTAAGCCTATAAAGGTAATATTGCACTTGGGGAATGGGAGATAAACAGGCTTGGTGCAAAGAAGGGCTGGATTACTTCAATTCTCAGTTATTTTACAATACTTGCTGAGTGTCTCGTCTGATTGCCTTCACCTTTCAATGCTAATAGGTATGTTTCAAATTCTGACTGGTGTCAGACCTAATAATAATATAATGTAACAATAATATCTTTATTTGCTAGAAGTGCATGTACAAGGTATACAAGCCTAGCTGACATGAATGACATACTACTATATAGAAAGCCCCTTGTTATACAGAACATTTTGAGCAAATTAGGTCAGTTTTGTCCCAGGATGTGACCCACACCAGTCAACTAACACCCAGGTACCCATTTTACTGATGGGTGAACATAGACAACCGGTGTACAGAAACGCATCCAGTGTTTCTACTTCACCAGGAATCGAACCCGGACCCTCACTGTGTGAAGCGAGAGCTTTTGCCAAGAGTATGCCAGAGTATTTTACAATATTGGCCCCTCTGAGATAAAGAATTCCTCTTTTAGTTTGGCTTCAAAGCTGTTGTTTCTTCGTAGGTTTGCATTAGTTTAGTGTTGCATATGGTCTAATTTGCCATTTTTATTGAAAAGATTGTGATATTAGTGTCCATGTGGTAACTTGTGTATATCAAGGTATACAGTGATGTAGTAATAAGGCTAATCTTATTAGTTTATACCTAGGTGTACTTTAGTTAATTCTAGCTCAATACTGTACATAGTCAACACCAAATTCATTATGTTTATTAGTTACTACACTATTTGACCAATGTGCATTCGCTATAAACTTGTCCAAACATCCCACTGCTACAGATATCAGTACAGTGGACCCCCGACTTACGATGTCCTCAACCTAAGTTAAAACGACTTATGATGCTTGTCAGCATAAAAATTTGACCCCGACATATGTTGAAAAACTTGAATTACATCATTCGTCCCATAAGCGTCCACGTCTGTCTGGCCTGAGTGCCCCAGCTGAGCTAGTGTGACATTGTTTACCATTGGTTATCCACCTAGGATAACCCAAGAAAGTCAGTGTGTCATTGAGGACTGTCTAACTTATTTCCATTGGGGTCCTTAATCTTGTCCCCCCAGGATGCGACCCACGCCAGTCGACTAACACCCAGGTGAACAGGAAAAAAATGCCTGGAACTAGTGCTCATATTGGTGAATTTAAGGCCAGCAAAGGTTGGTTTGAGAGATGTAAGAATCGTAGTGGCATACACAATGTGATAAGGCCTGTTCTGGAAGAAAATGCCAAACAGGACCTACATTACTCAGGAGGAAAACATAAGAACATAAGAATGTAGGAACACTGCAGAAGGCCTACTGGCCCATACGAGGCAGGTCCTTATCAAAACGACATCTACCTAAAGCTACTCAAGAAATAACTCCCGTACCCCTTGACACCAATCAAACCCAGCCCCTCCCACTCATATATTTGTCCAGTCTCTTCTTAAAGCTACCCAAGGTCCTAGCCTCTATCACCCCACTGGGAAGACTGTTCCACGCATCTACAACTCTGTTAGAAAACCAGTACTTACCTATGTCCTTTCTAAATCTAAATTTATCCAACTTAAATCCATTATTCCTGGTTTTTACCTGGTTCGACACCCTCAGTACTTTATTAATGTCTCCCTTGTTTATGCCCGTCATCCACTTATACACTTCAATGATATCTCCCCTCATTCTACGCCTCTCCAGAGAGTGGAGATTTAAGGCTTTAAGTCTATCTTCATACGGGAGGTTCCTTACACAGAAAATCATTTTAGTCATTCTTCTCTGTATGTTCTCTAATGAGTCTATGTCCATCCTGTAGTAAGGGGACCAAAACTGAGCAGCATAATCTAAATGAGGCCTCACTAGTGATGTATAGAGCCGTAAAATAACTTTTGGACTTCTGTTACTTATACTTCTTGAGATAAATCCAAGTAATCTGTTGGCCTTGTTGCGCACACTAAGGCACTGCTGTCTTGGCTTTAGATTTCTGCTTACCATGACTCCCAAGTCTTTTTCACATTCTGTATGACCAAGCTCTACTTCACCTAGATTATAGCTTCGAGGGTTATTTTCATTACCAAGGGCAAGTACCTTACACTTATCCACATTAAACTTCATCTGCCATTTTTCAGACCAAGACATTAATTTGTTCAAATCGTCCTGGAGTTCATTGATATCCTCCTCAGAGTGAATTATACGGCCTATCTTTGTATCATCAGCAAACTTACTCATGTCACTAGTAATCCCTTCATCAAGGTCATTAATGTAAATTATGAACAGGAGAAGGCCTAAAACTGATCCTTGTGGAATGCCACTAGTGACTAATCCCCATTCAGATTTCACTCCATTAATGGTAACTCTCTGCTATTGGTAAGCCATGCCTCTATCCATGCTAGAACTTTACCTCCTATACCATGAGCTGCCACTTTTCTTAAGAGTCTCTTGTGAGGTACTCTGTCGAAGGCTTTACAAAAACCAAAAATAAACAATATCATATTCCTTATCACGTCAACTGCCTCAAATGTCTATTGAAGAACGTCAGTAAGTTTGTCAGGCAGGAACGACCTCTCGTGAATCCATGCTGAGATTCATTTATCAAGTTATGCTCTTCAAGGTGACTTCTGATAATGTCGGCTATAATTGATTCTAATAACTTGCCCACTATAGATGTCAGGCTTATTGGACGGTAATTTGAAGGAGTGGACTTATCCCCTGATTTGAATATAGGAACCACATTAGCCATCTTCCACAACTCGGCACAACACGGTAAGGATGGACCATTGAATACACTCGTTAATGGCTACTAAGCTTTCCCTCTTGCATTCCTTAAGTACCCTTGAAAACAACTCATCGGGTCCCGGGACTTATTTTGTTTCAGTTTGTCTATCTGTTTTAATAACCATGTCCTCGTGACAGTAATATTAGTTAACTTAAATTCATCAGGAACTAAATAATTGTTAATTACTGGAATCTCATTTGCATCTTCCTGTGTAAAATCTGAAAAAAAAATATCATTAAATAAGGAACACATTTCCAGTTCATTATCCGTCACTGTCCATTCCCAGATTTCAGAGGTCCTACTTTTTCCTTCACCTTCGTCCTATACACTTGAAAGAACCCCTTTGGATTAGTCTTTGATTCATTAGCAACTCTAATTTCATAGTCAACGTTTAGCCTTTCTAATCGCCTTTTTACTTCTCTTTTAAGCTGAACATATTGGTCAGTAAGGTTAACCTCTTCCTCTTCTGATGAGCCTATAAATTCCCCTTTTCTCCCCTAATAGATGCTTTAGCCTCCTGTTAACCCATTTGGGATCGTTATTATTAGACCAATTTTCTCTCGGGGGGAATGTATATACTCTGGGCACTGTGTACATTATTAAGAAAACAATCATAAAAGCAGATCCCTTCATATTCATAAGTATGATTATGGGTCAATAAAATCATTAGCTAGATAACCCCAATCAAGATTAGACAGATGTTTCCCTAAGTCCTTTTATAATCGCAGAACGAAAATCGGGGATTTTTACTGTATTATCATTTTTCTTGCATTCCCAATTAATGCTAAAAGTGATGGATTTGTGATCACTGCGCCAAGCTCCTTCGGTGATCTCCAATTATTCACAAGTGTTTTCCTTATTTGACAAGACTAGGTCTAGCAAATTATTACCCCTGGTAGGCTCAGTTACGCTCTGTTTCAGATAACAGCCCTGAACTGTTTCCATAAAGTCACTGGACTCTAGATTACCTGTCAAAAAATTCCCAGTCAATTTTTAAACTAAAGTTAAAGTCCCCTACTATGACTGTACTGTGTCCAGAAGCCCTAACAATTTCATCCCAAAGAAGTCTCCCTCAATCGTGATCCAAGCCTGGAGGTCGGTATATTACACCTAGAATTATTTTTTTCTTGACCCTCCACGAACTCTACCCAAACAGACTCTGTTACTGCCCATCTATTTTTTATACCTGTTTTTATGCAACAATTAATATTTTCTTCGAACATACAATGCACTCCTCCCCCCTTCCCATTACATCTATCCACATTGAACAACTTAAATCCCTGAATATTACACTCAGCAGTCATATCCCGACTCTTTAAATCATACCACGTTTCAGTTAATGCAATGATATCAAAGTTCCCAGCACATGCTACCAAACGTAGTTCATTAATTTTTTTTTCTTGCACTTCGACTGTTAGCATAAAATACCATCATATGTTTTTTCTTCTGCACATTTTTCCTATTCATCTTTGTTTTTTTCACAATTTCTGAAATATCATTACCCAGAGTACTCCATGACAGTTACTATTAAAAATTCTTAATATCAAGCATAAGTCAATATATCCATACTCATTATTAATCCCTTTCTAAACCCATAAACCTCTAACTAATCCTAGTTTAAAGTCCTAACAACCCCCTCAACTGAGTTAGCAAGAAAACCCACACCTGCCCTGGATAAGTGAACCCCATCCCTGGCAACAAGTCATTTCGGCCATAGAAGTTGTCCCATTGTCAATGAAGGGTACTGCCATTAAACCTTACAGTGTTTATCCAGCCAACAATTAATACCAATTGCTCTGGACAACCATTCATTACCAACACCCCTTCTTGCAAAATGCCACATATAACAGGGTGCCCCCCCCCCCCCTTCTTCCTAATTATGTCTATAGCTGTCCTGAACTTTCTAACTAAATCCTCACTTCTACACTTGCCTACATCATTGCCTCCAGCACTGAGGCAAATAATAGATTGATCCCCTTACCGTTCATGATGTTGTCAAGCCGGGTAACAATGTCCTCCATCCCAGCCCCAGGAAAGCATACCCTTTGTCTCCTACTCCTGTCCTTCAAGCAGAATGCCCTATCCTGTATCTAACCTGGCTATCCCCAACAACAACAATATTCTTACCTTCCTTGTTGTCGTTCGTCGTTACGATCCAGTAGTTGACTCACATTCGTCGGGTACACCGAGAATGCTTTTGGAGGTTTCCACAGGAGTTTCCACAGCAGTCTCTTTCTTCTTCATCGTTTCTGGCTTTCCATTCGTCTTCTTGATCGTCAACTTCGTCGTCCCCTGCTGTCCAGCCACTGACCACGATCCCTTCTTGACCTGAGGACTCGAAACAGGAGGACTACTATGAATCCTCTTGTTTTCCTCGGTCAATCGCCGTATCTCCATCTTTGCTGCCCTCAATTCTTCCTTAAGTTGCTGGTAAAGTTGCTCGATGGAGGGCATCTTGGTTCAGTCCACGGGAGCAAACAAGACACTTCTTCAGAGTTAAGTACAGGTCACCACTGAAGAATGAGGGGAGACCATGATTGAGAAGAGAGGCAGCAAAGTATGCCAGTTAGTAGAGGTAAAAATTCCTCATCACTCATCACTACATCTTCAATAAAGGTAAGTATCGTTTATTCTTCATTTAGTACACTAGTACGTACTTGCACAATATATATTGTGCAAGTATCCTTTTTGTGTGTAGGAAAATGTATATTTCATGTGGTAACAATTTTTTTTCATACTTTTGGGTGTCTTGAACGGCTTAATTTGATTTCCATTATTTCTTATGGGGAAAATTAATTAGCCCTACGAAAATTTTGTCTTACAATGTGCTCTCAGGAACTGATTAATATCGTAAATCGGGGTCCACTGTGCTAGAACTCGCCACACTATACAGGATATAAAGAATTACTATTTAAACCTAAAAGATGAATGATCACGTCGACCCTGATCTAAACCTACATAATCTAATGCCCAATCAAAATTTATTGGAAAGTAACTGCCTTTATTACACAGCATCATAAGCCAGCACTATCCTAAATACTGCTGAACGTCTAACACTTAACTACAACATCAGGTTCTTAAGCAAACACTATGATGACCTCCTGGCACTCCTTGATTCCCTAAAGATGCCCTTCTCCTGTATTATTCTCACTGAGACCTGGCTTAAGCAGGATTATCTACCCACTGCCAGGATACACAGCAGTTCACAACTGCAGACCATACCAAGTTGGGGGTGGTATTGCAATCTAACCAACTATCTTGTATTAGCACCACTTGCAATAGTGATGAATATGGAGAATATATAGTGGAACCTTGACTTACGAGAGTCTCAACTTATAGATTTTTTGAGATACGACCATCCGGGGTCGTTTTTTTGCTTGAGTTATGAGCCAACTTTGATTTAAACCCCGTTCCCCCCCCCTCTTCCCCCCAAAACCCAAAACCGGACACCTCCTTGTTTATCTATGATTTATTCTTTAATCCTAACCCTTTCAGGGTCCAAAGGCCCTCTCAGAACTTTTCTCAGTCCCCCAAAATTTCAAAAAAAAAAAAAAACCAAAATATTTTTTTTTATGAAAAGATAAAATTTAAGATCAAATGACACCAAAGTATAAAATTTTTGATGAAAACTTATGGAATTATTCTGCAAAGTTAGGGGTCTCGACGATTTTTTCACATCGCGTTTTGCCCCTTGACCTACTTTCGGCCAATTCCAATTACTAGTCGAAAAAAAATCGAAACTATTTCGCAGAACTGCATCCAGGATTTTTTTTTATACTGCACACATGCCAGCAGACCCATTCTTTCATATGAGGCCCTACCCTTTTTTCCACCAAATTTTTAAGGCACTAGAATTTTGGCAAAAAAAATAGGGGCTGACACGGGCCTAAAGCTGTACATATGGGGGCCAACCCCTGAAAGGGTTAATTATATTTTTGGGTTTCTATCCTGGGCATTGATAAGGGGTTGCATGTGGAATTTTTGAGTTACAAAACAGTGGAACCCGGTTGCAACCCTTAAATTTATTCCCAAGGCTGTTCAGGGGTTTTCCCGAGATGAACAAGTTCTTCCCAACCAATTTCTGTTTGGGGAGCTGTTATCATTAAACATCGTAGGCCCCCTGGGGACTTATTTATACAAAAATAAAAAAACCAAAAAACCGAAGAAACACGAAATAGTTTTACAGCAAGTTGTGGCCGGGCAATTTGTTTGATCATGCTCAGCTTGTTCGGGTAGGGGCTGGTTTTATATTTAGGTTCCACGTTGTATTTTTCGCCGAGGCTGTGACTAAGGTAAATTTTTCAGCATGGGAAGAAAATTTTAAAGGGAATTGTTTCCCCCCAGTTTAAAAATTAGAATCTTTAAAAAAAAAAAGTAAAAAATGTGGTCCCTTAACCCCCCAAAAATGTCCAAAAGTAATCTACGTTACGTGCGTAAACACTTACCTTGATTTTCCCCCTTTTAAAGCATGTAAAAAAAAAAAATAAAATCTACGTTTTTTACCCCCCCCCGCATGTGGGCGTAAATTGCGTTTGGGGCAGTTTTTAAAGGTTAACGGCCCCTAAGTGGGCATATGAGAAAGTTTAAAAAGCATTGCAGTATAAAATGTAGCATCTCGGACATGTAGGGTCCCGATGAGCTGGATAGTGAAATTTTAACCTGTATTAATGTATCACAAATTTCATTAAAGCAGCACTAAAAACCTATATTGTCATTCAGTGGTAAATTACAAGTACCAAAAAAATAACTTCTCCAAGAAACATATTTTGGACTGGCTGAATCCTGTAACAATG